>JANAVB010013594.1:1786929-1793253 GCA_029216955.1 Iris pallida
TAAGCGTTATCAAAGTTCGAAATACCTTTTTTTTCTATGACGGTTTGGCTAATTTGGGCTTTTTATAATGTTTATAAAACAAAGCGTTATTAATATTTTAGAGCGGTGGCAAACTTGTAATAAGTTTTTGTAAAATCCTTTCCCCCCGCGATATTTTGAGGCTCAAGTCCCCGCCCCCTTCTCATTCCCTCTCCAAATCCCTTCTCTTTTCTCTTAGCTCTACTCCCCTTCTCCTCCTCTTCCTCCTCTCACCAAACCGTAATCTTCTCCTCATCCTTCTTTCAATCCTTCACATCGTCGTCCTCCGCTTAGTTTTCTCCTCGTTCTCGATCCTGGAACCCTAATTCCCCCCATCCCTACCAAACCCTAGATTCTATCCCACCTCGATCTGGAACCTCGGGCACAGGGCAGGCGAAGCGATGTACGGCGACGCCAGCGATGGCGAGGGGTCCCACGATGCCTCCGCCGGCGGCGGACAGAAGAAGATACCTCCGGCGTCGTCGATGCCGTGGGTCCGCAACCTCCGCCGCTTCATCGGTTCCGGCGCCGGCCTCGGATCCGAAGCCCTCATAGGTCAGTTTCTTTCTCCTCCCTATATGCTGATTTGAGGATTCTGCGATCAATTTTCTGATTTTAGGGCCAGCACTGTAAATTTAGTTACGGAGACTGTGGCCCCATGGATAGTATTTTAGTGTTGATTTAGAAGTAGGTTCCCTAGTAAAAATTGGAACTTTGATTTGTATCACTGTAAAATCTAACTCTAGTTAAATTTTTTTTTTTTAGAATGTATGTGAGTTGGCTTCAGAGACTACTGGATGCTTCTGTCCTGGAGTAGTAACATGCATATATTTACCGAGGACAAATGTGGTACTCTGAGCCATGGTGTTGTTTAAAGACTTGTGTTTGTTTGAAGGCTTATGTTTGATTAGGGACACATATATAGCGTCTATTGTATTAGAAGCTTTCCTAGGCTCACGTCAGTATTCTAAATGGCGGTCGAGGCGGCCGCCAAGGCGCTAGGCGTCTCTGGAACTATAGATCTATACTTCTACGAGTAGAGAAATTGCCAGTATGTGTGTATATTTTTGTTTCTTCTTTATATTCTCCAAATTCTTTAGTAGTTCGTTACTTTGTTTCTCAGTTCTCATGAAAACTGGTGTTTGTACATATGTGTAGCCTTGACCTACTTGTTTCTAGGAAAACTTGAATTCCACTAGTTTCTCAGGAAGAAAATGAGCTATCTTGGGTGATTGGAAGTTTATTTTTCATACATTTTTGTTACTAAAATTATTGCATGTTATTCTAGAGTGTGAATTTATGGTTATTTTATCGTATGACTTCCAAATTCTAATACAATACTAAATGTGATACCTTTCAACTATAATTAAGTATCTATGACAAAGTGGACCTGATTATGAGGCTTGTTATGGTCGTGTGAATATGTATAATATTGGCTTCATGTCTCACTTTCCCGAGCATAATCAACCTATGTAAGCTCCAGAAGGAGGAACCTGCACAAAATGCCTTTACATTGTAAGTCGTTGAATTTTTTCTATGAAGTATTCTATATGCATTAATCCATGTGACTTGTATGTCTATATGCTGATATGGTTTGCTGCATTTTCCTAATGCATCCCTTTTGATGACTAACAATTACGACCCCATTCCACAAGTCAGTTTCGATGATGTATAATTTATTCACTTCAATAAATTGGCAAACCAGGTAATTTATACTCATTTTCCATGTTTTACACTGCACTGTCACCATCTAGACTAAGAAGATTTTACTGAAGTAGGTTATTTTTGGGGTTGACTGTAAATTATTTTATCTGTCCTGCTTCTTGCCGTTCAACGCTGGTTATTATACAAGTCCTTCAAACATTGTTGATAGGCTAACTGGATGATTCTAGTGATATAATTGGTTGGTCTTGGGCATTGCCTACTTTATATCAAGAAAAGGTCAAAAGTTTGGTGCTCTATATAACGTAAAAAAAAACCCAAAGGATTGCCCATATCTCCTTTCTTTTATAAAGTTTTTGAAGTCCATTACATGTAATTGAACAGTTTGAGACTCATGTTAATATTGCTAATGGAATTCAATTTGTTAATATATGTTTATATAATGTATATTGATTTTGAAATAAGATTTAAAATTTAAATTCATATAGTAGTAGATGTGTCATTGTTTAAGTATCCTTTTGCTAAGACAATTGGCTAATTAATTAGGATTTGAATGCTCCTCGATCCATACATAATATCAGGCTTGGACTTCTTTACACCTGACATAGAGCCATTCTTTGTCCTTTTATAATAGGCCAGATTTCAACTGGCTAAAGGACTAAGGCCTTGAGAAGCTCAGGAATGTGCCATGAGTCTTATAACTAAAGAGTTTATACCTATATGTCAGTATCTTACGATACACGATACGTATCGTATGGTATGATATGATATACTACCACCTCATTACGTATCGGTATGATACATATAGGTTGATAGGTAGTATCTTTAAATTTGACATCTAAAGCCATCATTTGTAATTTATTAACTTCAATCGTAAGGTAGGAGAATACAAATGCAGCCAGCACTATATTTTGCAAATGGTCACTAGAACTATATGAGCATAATATTGTTGCTCCTAATCTAGCTCTGGATCCAATCGTCTCTACTGCCTCAAATAATTTCGGCAATGAGTACATTGAAGAAGATGGCTCTACCGGTAAGTATTTTACTTCTCTTAAGTATGTGTAGCTTAACTTTTGGAACAGTTAGTAAGTTTTCTCCTAAGCTAACATCTTTTCTGGAAAGAATTTAGCTTGTAGTGATTATTAATTCTTTGTGGTCAAGTATCCAAAAATTTGATTGTTCAAACTTAAGAAAAAAATTAGTAGTTCTAATTCTACCTTTAGTTAAACTAAAATTTAAGAAGATGAGGTTTAAAGCATGAACCATTGATATACCGTTTTTAATGCCTTAGTCATTGAAGATTAGCTCATAGAGCTCTCTCTATTTTAAATTTGTAAGTTGGTCTTATCTTAATGTGTTGATAATACTTGTTATAGATGCAGTGGTGAAATTGTAGCTAATAGTATAATTTTCCTTCTCAGGTGCACATGAAGATGCAACTTATTGCAGTGGTGGGATTTGCTACACGTGATGTTGACAGTTTTGATGGTCAAGTTGAAGCCAAAGCAGTTACTGTTTTGAGGACCATTTAAGTAGTAGTTGTAATTAGTATTTGGAACCCTATTTTGAGATAATGTAATGAAGATGGTGATATAACATTTCAATGTTTTCTTGTGAATATAGTTCAAAGTTGTTGTCTTAAATTGAATGAGAAGTTTTTGGAAAGTAATATATAATGTGCAGTATTAAGCGATAAATGTGATGAGTTCAGTAATATTGAGTGTTATAAATGTTCTCCATTGAGCTTATACAGATTATCTATTCATAACGCTTTCAAAATGTCCTGAATTGTGCACTATATATTAACTATTCATAACGCTTTTATAGAAACTATTCATGACGGTTTTTTTTATAACGCTTTTAAAAAATATTTATAACACCCGTTTTAACGGTTGCTTTGAAAAAAAGTCATGGTTCGTCATTAATGACGCTTTTTAGCGTCATTAAAAGGGTTTTTTGTTGTAGTGTGTACTTTATATATTGTTCTCCTTTCGGAGCATATTCCATATTATGTTAGATGTTGTAAACTAGGACATCGTTCTACCGCGACATGCGGCGTAGGCTGAACGTACCCACTTCTTGTGCCCTTATGTCACGATCCACTACCCAAATTGTTGGGCCGAGCCGAGTCATGTCAGCCTACGCTTGAGATAAAGCGTAGTAAGCTGTTCTAAAGACAAACAATGTATGATCAAAGTGTGCTAACAGTTCTATATGTACACTACTAAAATATCATCTAATAGCGACGTAATTTAGCGACGGCAAGAAATGACGTCGCTAGTTATGAAATATAGTGACAGCTTTATACACGTCGCAAAACGTCGCTGCCTAGCGACGTTCCGCGATAGGAGTTTACTACGTCGCGACATATATTAGCATATGTGCCAATTTTACGACGTTAGCGACTGCAACACTTGACGTCGCTAATTTTTTCTACTTAGGGCACACCGTTTCCTTCTTCCCCTCACTCTCGCTCGAAAATTTTAATTTCCCTCCCCCCCGGCGAACTCCCTCCCCTCTGTCAGTGCCCTCCCACCCCCGACGACCCCCCTCCCCGGGACTCCCTCCCCCTCTGGCGAGCTCCTCCTCCTCGAGATCCTCCTCCTCCCCAATCCCGAGCTCCTCCTCCTACTTCCTCAGGTAAACCCTAACCTAACTCCTCTCCCTCTCCTCCTCTCCCACGGACACACACACACGGACACACGGACACACGGACATACATCGTGTCCCCAAAGACTTGTGCCCATTGGATTCGTGTCCCCAAAGACTCGTGCCCATTGGATTCGTGTCCAGTTTTGGATGTGTTGAGTTTGGTTTATTTTGGACACATTGTGTCGAGTATTTGGACAAGTTTGGTTTGGGGGACACGTACACACAGACACTTGTATAGCACACTTGACATAGAACAGTAAGCGAAACTGTCGATGGTTCGAATACTGCACTTTACAACACACTTAAACACAGACACACAGCATAACAAAATACCAATATTTTTTTAATTTTTTATAACATCTGTGAGTATAGCGACGTTCTGCGACGTTTTGTGACGTCATGTAACGTCGCTATACGTCACAAAATAGTGACGTAACGTTGCCATCCGTCGCTATTAATGCTGACGTGTACATGACAACCTGGAGAGCCAACGCCGTAAAGTTGTTCGCTATGGCGTCGCTAATATGCTGACGTGGCTGCCATGCCATGTCATCATATGTAAAGTTTACGGCGTCGCTAATTGGTCGCCCTAGTTGCTATACTGGCGACGTATGCTGACGTCGCTATCTGTCGCTCATATTAGCAACGTCTAGCGACACTAGAAGTAACGTCGCAACTAGCGAATTGCGACCAAATTGTAATCTGCGACAAGCCTATAAGCGACATCCATTTTTCGTCGCTAAATACGTCGCTAATAGAAATTAGCGACGTATTGCCCTTTTTAGCGCCGTACTCTGACGTCGCTAAAAAGGGGTTATTTTGTAGTGGTAATATTGAGGTAGAATATTCCAAACACAAAATCATCTCGTATATAATATGTTTAAATACATAGCCAAGACAAAACTGGATACAGGTCCAATATCAAAATACTAGTCTAAAACATGACTGCTCTCAAAAGTCCCGAGCAACTAAACAAATAGACGAGTTTTCCTGCAGGTACATCTGTAAGGTAAAGTCTGATCCTCGATGGCAATCCCATAATAGAATCATATAGCAACTCCTCCTCGGTAAGTATACTACAACGTTATCCTGTCACGGACGGAAGCAAGTACTGATTCTAACAAACTAAATATACGAAGCATGAAATGAACATGAGTGTAATAAACAGGATCATGTCATCTCACAATCTATCATGGCAAGGATACATATGTCATAGAGACAGATGTATATGTAATGTTTAAAAACTGTAGCAGGTACGTGATCGTCAATAGGTGACAATATACAGTGGCACATGTAAATAAAATGTACATACGTACAAGTGTACAAGCATAGGTGTAACTACGTACAGAAATACGGGATAATAGCCTACGACAAGGTATGCATAAAAATACGACCTTGTTCGGTACGTAGTAGAGGGTGCATGATCAGTACTCAACTATCAGTTTTCCTATAACCAAGATTCTAAACATGTGGGAGATATAAGAAAAGTATAAAACAGGGTGGATACTGAGAGCAGTATCAAGTATGGAAACATGGAGAGATATGACTTGCAGTTTAGGTATCGGTATTAATATGGTTTATACACATTCATTATATGCAGTAAATAAAGTTTGTAGAGGTACTTGCCTTATGCAAAGCAAGGGTATGTAGGTGAATCTATAGCTATCCGGTGTTCATCACTGTAAAAATGATACATAAACTTAGTTTTTATACTAAGCTAATACTAGGACACTAAGTGGTATGACACGACTTTCTGACTGGACCCTAGCCAATGATGACTTAGCATAGGAGGCCAATGTGGGGTGACACAATACCTAAACCAACTTTCTAGGGCCTTTACATTATGGTAGGGTGAGGTCCAATACTAAAATATCCCAAAATCATAAAAACATCGCAAGTCGTAAATATTCAATAAATAAATCAGACTATATACTATGTTCAATATTATTAAGATAGGCAAAAAGCTCAACTATACATAAATAAAGTATC
>JANAVB010013594.1:1831812-1887629 GCA_029216955.1 Iris pallida
TATATATATATATATATAGATATATATTATAAGGATACCTATGTGTGTGTATATATATATATATATATATATATATATATATATATATATTATATATATATATATATATACACACACATAGGTATCCTTATATATATATATATACTATATATCTATATATATATATATATTATATATATATATATATATATATAAATAAAAAAAAAATAATATATATATATATATATATATATATATATATATATCTATTATATATATATTATTATATATATATATATATATATATAATTATATATATATATATATATATATTTATCTATACACACACGCACACCCCCCCCATACATATATATATATTTATATATACATACACATAACACATATATAATATCTATTTACATATATATACACATACACACATATTTAATATATATTTTATATACAAACACCTTGTACACACGTATATAGTATATATTATATATACTACACATATATGATTATATATGCGTATAAATTGTAAATCACAATATAACAATTAAATATTACAAATCTAATCCTTAATTACAATATTGGAATCTTAATTTATATAGTAGGCTATATATAAAATGAACTTAAATAATTATACATATATATATATTTATATAAAGCCTAAATTTTATATTAGGAATATAATCATATATATGCACATGTATATACTTACATAGCCTAAATAAATCCCAAAATCTCAAAATACATGTTCAAGGAAATATTCACTATAATTATCAAATAAAACATTATTAATATTTTTATATGGCAATTACTATATATATAAAAACATTTACTAGACCACTACATAAATTACGAAGTACGCACATTCATACGATGCATCTTTTATCGTGAACGTCTTTAGTCGCTCTACCACATTACATGGGCCCGGATTTGGTTCGGGTCAAGTCCGGACCAGTTTGGTACAACCGGGTCGCTTAAACGTCAAATAATATTAATAATGAATAATAAACTATTTATAATAGTCATATCACAACTTGGTCTGATTTTTCTAGTTAGGGCATCACTATGGCTCAGCCTTCCCTACAAGGGCTAATACACTAGTCAAAGTACGTCACTGCACTATCTGTGCCATGATTTCTAGTCACATTGTACTCAAATTCTTAACCATGACTAAAATCATCTACCATAATAATTAAATAATTAATTATTTATAAAATCTAAAAATCACAATTTAAATCAATTAAATAATAAATAAAATATTTCATAATTTCTGGGAAGGGAAGCTACAAATCTATCCACCTTAAAAATAATTTCGTCCTCGAAATTCTAATCCATAACTATTCCTTAAAATTCAAAGTCCACTATTACCTTAATCTCCTCAATTATAATTCCTCGAAATAGTTTATATCCTCCTCCTAGCCATTTTGTAACTGCGTAACCTCTAGGACTTCTATCCACCTTTGGTCATACTACTCCTCAAAACTAAAATCTTATAATCTCCTAACTAGTTGCTAACATCCTACCAACAGATATCTACTGCATATGGCATATATAATCCTCTCCTATCTATCAAGCAACCCAAAATTTAACAAGCAACGAATTTACACAAGTAGCTAAGAAATATTGATAAATTCTAATAAGCATGACCATTCGTCACCCTGAAATAGGAAGGACAAGGAGATAAGGAAGAATAATCGAGGGCAAATATAAAGTTTCAAGAGCGGTAGAGAGTATCTAATGATGCAAATAGAAAGAAAGTTTATGAACCTGTTGACTTATTTGCTAGATTGGGCTACTCTAGTCCAATCACTTGCTAAATAGAAGAACCCTTCATTTCTTATAGGGGCTTGCAATCCATGCAATACAGAAATTCCGTTCTCGAAGTTAGTCTAAACAAGGTTCCATAATGGAACGAAATTTGAGAAATTAAGATTGTGGTCTTTTCCGTGGTTATTTAAACACACGAGCAAGGGATATAAATGTAATACAAAATCGTATCGCAACTTCCAGGTAGATGGAATAAGGGTTACGAATGACTTCACACTCTAAGAGGTAGAGACTACATAATAGGTATAGGGACCTATTTCAAATAGTTCGATTTTATAGTCTAAATATGATGGTATGTATGGATGGGTTTTACTGGGTCTTAATGGGTTTCCTGATTGGGCGTCAATCGTTGGTTGAATAAACCTTAGATTTCAATCTATATTGACTGGACAAGATTCCAATGATAAAACTATTTCTACTAGGTTAGGGTGACCTAAAATAGGATTCCTCCCAAGTGGTTGAGCTAGTTGCCAATCAGGTTGGTTAGCTAGGTTCATAAAGCCCAAAATGCGCCTTCAGTGACTTTTGTGTTTAAATAGCACATGAGGCCTTAATTGGGAGGCACACTAGTGGTATGTGTGTAGTAGGCTTCGAGTAGATCACCACCATATATTGGTTCAAATGAATTGAGCCAAGGTTGAGACCCTAGTAGAAGTCGGGAAGTATACTGGTATTATGGTAAGGGTTATAGCTAGTCCTTTTGACCTAAAAGTCGTACCACAAAAATATAGTACAAGGGGATGTGTTTGAGTGGGACATGATATACCTAGATAAAGGTAGACTCATCTAGATCTTGCATATAAAATTTGTTGGAAGGTAACAGCTGGTCTGGTGCTCCGAATATTAATGACACGGTCGGGGACACAAAATGATCTAAATGGAAAGTGGGAGTCCATGGGGCACTAATTATCATCCTAATGAAAATTATTCTAATCAATCGGTAATTCTTGTATATCCCAAAATTTTAGAAGGCTTACAGTATACTCACCTTAGAAGCTAGTACATGGTTCTAGGGATAATAAGGTTAGAAGGGTTCCGAAGTCCGGATATTGTACCTCGACTCTTGTTAATAAAGAATAAGGTACGACGTAACGGGATACGGTAGATATAAGTCAAGTCAAGGATCGTTCCTCAATAAATGGTAAACGAGTGTGTGCAATGACACATGGTCAATAAAATAGAATGATCTACTCATCCATAGTATACAAGAGTTATCGACGGGGTAACCAACTCTAAGGCACATCATATGAAAAGATTTCTAACAACTGAGCCGTGAGTTTCTATTTGTGGCAAGCCCGCCAGACTATTGGCACAAGGGTTCTAGTGGTATGGGCTGTAGTGATCATGTATGGCTGTTGATAACTGGTAGATCATAATACAGTAGGGCATTTAAGCTATGGTATTGGCTAAGCTAGTGACTGTGGTGTCCTAATACTAGTTTGAGGGTCGAAAGGAGAACGAGTAACTTAAGGCAAGGTTCTAGTCATATGGCTGGCTAATGGTAGCTACACTTGTATATACAACTATCATAGCCATGAGGATACTCGGTATCTATCTACCAATTACGAGCTTTCATCTTTCCAAATCAGTGAAAGACAAAAACAATAAAGATTTCAAGAAGGATGTCACTGAATACAATTATGTGATTCAAGGGCAAATGTATAATTCAAGAGGAATGGTCAATGCAGTCGCGGATGAGATCCTAGAGACATCTACATCTCAATCCATGTAGTTTAATCAGAGGGAGAGCGAACCGAGTGCACTAAGGTTGATCAGACCGTAATACACTGATTCTGGTTAGACAATATATTAGTAGGAGTCCCTAATAAACATATGTCTTGAATCAAGCTCGATAAAAGAGTAAGCTTGCAAAACTAGGCTGTAATATCAACATTGGTCAAGATAGTCAAAATACAAATATGTGAGGTTTTTGAAAGGAGGCACAAGTAGTTTGAGTTTTATGAGAATCAAAACCTTTCCTGGTGTTATTGCTTATACAGTCATCCTACTATCTTCTTATCCGTAAGGCCTTGGTCGACTAATGGGTTATGGACCTCTTAATTCTATTTTCTAGGTAAACCTATTAGTGTCAGTCAATTACCTCGTTAATAGATCACAAGGACCACGGAATGCTAGGTTGGTAGACATGGTACCAAACCTACAGAACTTCCACTAGTATTGGCTTTGGATCTTAGGAGACATACATGGTATTTTTCTATCCTTTATAGTATTCTAAACTTGCAATAACGTCTGAAGTCATTTTACCGAGAATTATGTCTCGCCCGTATACTCTGGCTGTGGCAAACCCTTGGTTTCGTGATTCAAATATGATAGGCTATCAGATACTCTACCTTATATAGACACAGTTGTATCTAAGATCTAAAGAGGTCAACGACGACATAGTTTTAGCAATGTTCCATCCCTACGATTCCTTGAAGTAATTTTAATTTTATGGGTCGTGCCTCGCCAGTGCGCTGTTGGCTGGCCATTGCAGTCGTTAAAATTACTCTAATTATATTCCTAAGAACTTCAAGGAGCCACTAGAGATTCAAACTAGTTGACTATGATAGAAAGCGTAACATCTGCCTATAAGTCTCAATCCTTAAAGTAGAAGACTGGTCGGGAAGGAAATATCTGAAGAAAAGCGAAGTAAGAACATCCTAATCTTTATTTCATACGTATTTTAAATAGTTGAGGAAAAACTTTGAATCAAATCTACCCCGAGATTCTTATATGACTAACAGAATCAAGAATTATAAACTAATTCCTTACAGCAAAATAGGATTTTAAATAGGCAATTCTAACTTATGATAGAGCAAAAGAAAATTGAACAGTTTATCAAGACTAGAGCCTTAATTCTAGGAAAGCCTAATTACCAAGTGATTAGTATATCTAATTGGATCATATCTTCATATCAAGAGTAATAGTGTGCCTAAAGAGATCTAGCAAGCTATCTAAATTTAATAATTCTTTATCTAAATTGCACGGTCTATCTGACAACCTTAACTACCAAATTAATCAAATTAATAAGGGACTCTTATCCTAGTTATCCTCCTAAATCATTTCAATCCTAATTGTGAATGCATATTTCCTAGTCGCAGGCTCGCAGTAGTACGACTGACATAGGTACTACCGCGAGTTCGCAATCTTTTACGAAAACTGACCTGTATGGGCCACCACAAAAACTTGTCATGACCCGCACCCGCTTTTCGGATACGAGACATGTCCAAGCCAACCTACGCCGCAGAGTCGACGGTAGAACGCTGTCACGGCCAAGATGCTCAAAATCATAAAATATAATATTTACTGCTCATTCACATTTCTAAATTTATTATTTATATTTAAAGAAAATACAAAGTTCTCATAATTAATTAAAATGATACAACTGCTATCTATTTCTAGGTTTCTATCTGCAAGTACACTCATTTATCCCAATGCTAAGTGAAGCCACAACTAACCTGAAAAATATTGGTTTCCAGTCAGGAATAGAACAAGCACACAAACTGACGGCAATACAAAATCACAATAGAATTAACAAGACATGAAAATAACATATGAGAGATGAAAACTAGAAAGTAACTGATGACATGGCAATTGGTGAAGAAGACAAGGAAAACAAATAAAATACAACTATCTATGTGATTTGAAATATCAGTTTCGACATATGAACGACTAGGGGATAAATTCGGCACCCTGCACGTGTCGTGTGCAGATGCTATTCTCTACGAAAGATACGGGAGATGGGTAAGGGGTAGTCCACATGTCTACTAAGATATTTCCCCTCCCGACTACTACTCATGGACTCGAACAAGTCACGAAACACGAAACAATGACAATCAAGAAATAATGTATATAGATGTCCATGACACTAATCCGTGTAACAATGTGTCAACAAGCAAGATAACATATGCATAAATATGAAATGGAAAGACTAATATGAATCAAAAGCAATCAGAAAGTGTACTTGCCTGAGGTCCTTCGCTGATGAAACAGATAGTACAACCACTCAGATGAGTCACTAAAGTCAACACATGCAAAAAGTCTCCGGATGCTGAAATAGACATTACCAACATTCTCAGAATAGTCAAATTAGCTAGAATTGCCTGTCCTTAAGTCCAATTCTGGAAATAGGAGCAAAACGGTAATTTTGGGTCAAAACGGTGTCTGTCGTTGGACCCGTTTTCCACCGAAAAGCGTGCCAGAGTCAATGGTCTCTAAAGTTATCAAACTACATGTCTACAGGTCCGATTTTCTGATACGAACCCAACCGTATGTCCAAGGTTGGATTCCGGTGGGTCGCACACAAAATCTTCCGTTGAGTCGGATCGTGGGACCCGCAAAACGACGATCCGGTCAACTGTCTCAGAATGGGACCAAACTTGGCATACAAGACCAAAAAAATGATACGGTCCTATTGGCGCAAGTTTTGTCTCGATCTGACGAACGTGCACAAAGTAATTGAAAATTTTTCACAGGGGCCGATACGGTGAATTTCGACGGATACGCATCAAATTCGTCGTGCACACGCAACCAATTTGAATTCCGTCAAATCCCACATGTCCACGAAGCCGATACGCACCTTTTGATGCTTTCGGTTCACGACCACGTTGCCCAGATTGGAGGGATGTACGTCGTATCGAATTTTTTATAATTTTGAAAACATGTTTTTGGTAAACTTTGGGATCCGATTTTTCGGCACGTAGTCGATGAAATCGACTTCTGCAAAATGGGTTGTAGAGCCCTATATGTTGTCTATAACTGTGTTCAAGTAGAATTTCTAATCTGGTACTAGATCGATCGGAATCGATCTTCAAACGTGGATGAATGGACTGTTATTTGCTCTATTATCGAACAGGTTTTTACCGAACTTTGGTTCGATTTCTCATCTAATACAGATAAATTCGACTTGAACTAATCGACAGAGGTCAGAGTGGGTTATGTTGTAATCATATCTGCACAATTGGGACGAAGTTTCGTCGACCGAGGAGGGAGAACTTTGATCACGAAGTTAGGGTTGGCCCGGGGCTGTTGCTGCCGTCCTGTTCTCGGTATGCCGTGTGCGCGCGCCCTCCGGCGGTGGCACCGGCACAGGTGGGCGTACAGGTCGTTCAGGATTGGCAAAGCGCGGCTAGGGTTTTGTTTAAAGATCCCGATCACTCTCTCTCTGTCGATCTATATTTGTATATATACGTAATCGAGCGGTAAAAGATTGGGATGGTCTCGGGTTCGGGCTGGGAACCTTGGGCTCGGGAGACTTATGGTTGCTGCTGCTTTCTTTTCTTTTGCATTAGTGTGTGTGTGTATATATATATATATATATATATATATATATATATATATATATATATATATATATATATATATAAGGATACCTATGTATATATATATACATATATATATATATATATATATATATATATATATATATACATAGGTATCCTTATATATATATATATATATATATATATATATATATATATATATATATATATATATATATATATATATATATATATATATATATATATATATATATATATGTATGTATATATATACATAGGTATCCTTATATATAAAAATATATATATATATATATATATATATATATATATATATATATATATATATATATATATATATATATAAATATATATATATATATATATATATATATATATATATATATATATATATATATATATATATATATATATATATATATATATATATATATTTACACCCATATACATATATATTTATCTATACATACACACACACCCATATATATATATATATATATATATATATATATAAAATATATATATATATATATATATATATATATATATATATATATATATATTATATATATATTTATATTTATATATACGTATACATACACACATATATAATATCTATTTACATATATATACACATACACACATATTTAATATATATTTATATATACAAACACCTTGTACACACGTATATAGTATATATTTATATATATACACATATATGATGATATATGCGTATAAATTGTAAATCACAATATAACAATTAAATATTACAAATCTAATCCTTAATTACAATATTGGAATCTTAATTTATATAGTAGGCTATATATAAAATGAACTTAAATAATTATACAAATATATATTTATATAAAGCCTAAATTTTATATTAGGAATATAATCATATATATGCACATGTATATACTTATATAGTCTACATAAATCCCAAAATCCCAAAATACATGTTCAAGGAAATATTCACTATAACTATCAAATAAAACATTATTGATATTTTTATATGGCAATTACTATATATATAAAAACGTTTACTAGACCACTACATAAATTACGAAGTACGCACGTTCATACGACGCATCTATTGTCGTGAACGTCTTTGGTTGCTCTACTACATTACATGGGCCCGGGTTTGGTTTGGGTCAAGCCCGGACCAGTTTGGTACAATCGGGTCCCTTAAATGTCAAATGATATTAATAAAGAATAATTAAACTATTTATAATGGTCATGTCACAACTTAGCCTGGTTTTTCTAGTTAGGGCATCACTATGGCTCGGCCTTTTCTACCATGGCTAATACACTAGTCAAAGCACGCCACTGCACTATCCGTGCCATGATTTCTAGTCACCTTGTACTCAAATTCTTAACCATAACTAAAATCATCTACCGTAATAATTAAATAATTAATTATTTATAAAATCTAAAAATTACCATTTAAATCAATTAAACAATAAATAAAATATTTCAAAATTTTTGGGAAAGGAAGCTACAACGAGGACCCATTCCAGGAGCACGATAACGAAGCCCTATACCTGGGCTACCCAAGGACCCAACCCCGAGACACAACGTGGCTCGTGTCGCGAGCCACGGGGCTCGACATGTGTCCACGAGGTCACACGCGCGTGCGCACAACCGCGCGGGTTCGACCCCACCTAGCTATGTGTACGAGCACGAGGCTTCTCGTTGTGCATGAGGCGTTCAATCGAGAGAAAACGCACGTGCACGTACACTTGTCAATGCACGTGTATCCGGTTTTCTTCGATACGCAGTCTGTGGACATGATACGAATACAGGTTCGATCCCGTGAGTACCCGAGCACGTCACACACGTATACACCATCGTGTTTGCCAAGTTTCACGAGTTCTAGTTGAGTATTTTGTATTTTGGGCTTTGAGTTGGGTTTCGGGTTTCGACTTATACCTATAATTGAGTTATTTTGTTATATTTCGATTTTCTGAGAATTAACCCAGATTTTCTGAGTTTAAATGAGGTTAGATAGGTTCTGGACTTGTGGGTATTAGTCTCTAACTTTACATCCAAATATTTCTACCTTATATAATATATATCCTCTTTTGTTATTTCTATGTATAAGTATTATATATATATATATTTTTGTTATTTCTATGTATATATATATATATATATATATATATATATATATATATATATATATATATATATATATATTTTATGTATATATATATATATTTTATGTATATATATATATATATATATATATATATATATATATATATATATATATATATATATATATATATATATATATATATATATATTTTATATATATATAGTGTATCTATATATATGTAGAATATGTATATAAGTTTTGTTTCAGTTTTGACCCCCATAGCATAGCAGCCCTTCCCTCGACACACACACACCCTCTATTTTTTCCCTTCTTTACAAGTTTATGTAGATACACTATATATATATATATATATATATATATATATATATATATATATATATATATATGTGATACATTCATAGAATGACTTCAGAGATGGAGCTCTCCTCTCGGGCGCCCCGTGGGCGATCGGCCCCCCCGACCGGCGTTGCTCATCCGGCGTCCAACGGCTTCCCCAGGCGCCCACCGCCCTTTCCTCCGTCTTCTCCTCCTCCTCGCTGTTAGGGTTATATACTAAAAGCATCACTTTTTTAGTAACCTTATTTCCTTAAATTTTGAATGAGAATTATATGGGCAAATGTTTGCATATTGTATTTGTTGCAAGTGTTAATAAAAATGTATGATATTCTATTGTAGATAATATGGTGTGTGTGGTGTCACACATAAGGTCATATTATCAGTTCCCTATGGAGTATATAAATATTTTACAACCTAGATGGACTTGGACAATCTATTGGAAAGTTTGTAGTATAATCTGGTATTAGTCTATTTTGACTATAGGTTTACACTAGTACACTTTGTGTGTATTGAACATGGCCACTTGAGGTTGTTCTCTTTGTACTGACTACATAAGAGAATAAACACCTCTGTTATTATGAATGCTTGTGCTCTTGATCCGGATATAATAATGGACATGTATATGCAGTGTGCATTACTTTGACTCATAAAAGAGTGGGATTCATTATGGATCAACAACCTCTATGAATTGGGTAATAATATTGTATCTATGATGGGCTGTTGATTATAAATAGAATCCATGTCCCGATACATTGGGTTGATGATGTCCCCTTAAGGAGCTCATAAGGATTGTCATGTAAACCCTGCAGGTGGATTATATCCGATATGACAAATAAAGTTGAGCGGTACTACTTAAGGATAAAAGATGTCGAATCAATATAGTTGTCAGTAACTTAATTTGATCGATGGACATACGATATCTTAACATGGAGAGCCAAACGAGCATATAATAAAAGGTGCCCACAAACATAATTTGGGATTAGGGAGGTAGTGCAACAATAGCTCATTAGTGGATCGAGCTATTGTTAATGGGCCTGGATTGTGTGTTCGGGCTGAACGCGGGATATCCAGATCCATTAGGAGGCCTAACCCTAATTTTTTGTCATGGTCCCTGTCGTAGCCTATATATATCCTCTATTCTCTGGCCGCCAGATTACTGATCAAAAAATCTGAAACTTTCTCTAAATTCGTGATTCACGTAAGGAGAGAAAGAGAGGGCTGCCAAGGAGAAGAAAAGGTTGGAAGATCGTCGCCCACACGACGTCCAATTCGAGGAAGGAATACGTGCAAAAGATCTTGGGGTCGTCCGCTCGAGATTGCCAGGAATTACTTGTCTCCTTTCCGCCGCAGGTATAATTCGTGAACCCTAGTTTCCGCCTATGAAGGGTTAGAACATGTATTAGATCTGTTTAACTTTCTATCGATCAATACGCACACCAAAGAAAGGGTCCTGGGAATCCCCGGTTCATTTAATTGGTATCAGAGCCACTTTAGATCTATGTATTGATTGATACGGCCATGTTGTCCAATAAAACTTGTACTGAGTAATAGTCGGTAGATGTAGATCTGTTCTAACTCGATTTTGCAAGCATCTTACATCCAACTATTATGGTCCAATACATGTTTTTGATTGTGTTGTTTAAACCACGGACATGTCGTGGATGTTGTTGTTGCTGTGGATGTAATTAAAATCACGAGGGTTGATCGTGCTTATTATTTTAATTTTTTTAATCTAGATTATATGTGAACTCCTTCAGAAGGCATAGGATTAATGTAATTTTAATTATTTTTGATAAATCGTGATGGCGGTGGTGGCTGTTTCTGACGCCGGACGAGATGCTAGTTTTAAGCAGTCCAGAGGCATACAGATGATTTTCGATGAAGGAATCGACAGCCAAAACCTTAAAAAAAAAATCGGAGCGCTGCCCCGAACCCCGCGACCTGACCGGGCAGGTCGAACCCCGAATAGATCTGTGCAGCAGCAGATTTTGGATTCGGATAATTGAGGATGGAGCAGCAAAGATGACCATAATAGTTGGATATTTTCTCTTATTTTTGTCATTTTGTTTTTTCTGATTATGCATGTTTATTATTGTGTGGTTGTTTTTTTTGAAAAACCAAGCCTACATTAATAATGGACAACATGGACATAATATCAACTAGTAGAAAAACTTTCATTGTTAAATAACTAAGTGGGAGAGGATATTTATTTAGTATAAATCCTATGGTCTCCATTACTGGTTTGTAGGTGATGTAATTATACTTGCGTTTTGACTTTAGTGCTTTCCTCCATATCGGATGAGTATAATTATGGATCACCAGTACAAACTTCCTTAGGGATAATTGTAGAAAGTTAACTAGTATGTGTTCACTTCTCCATCTGAAGGAACTCATTACAAGGTAATAGACTTAGTATTAAGTAATGGTATACACTTAGATACAAATAATGGTATCCTCCCCATCGGAGTCACTACTATTATTTGTATGACCAGAGCAAGACCAGCATATTAATTTTATTTGTCATAAAGTTATGTTAACATGATAGTAAAATTAATAAGAAAAACCTACTTGAACAAAGTTGAATTTGTATACGTCCACACTATCGTGGCATGCTAAATTCATGGTGTTCAAGGTGTTGGTGAATTTCTTATTATTGTTTTGAGGGAATAAATATTTAGTTAATTCAAAAAGATTTTTCCCTACATAATTTTATTTATGTGATTCTCAGGATTTCAAAAAAAAGGGTTCTTTCAGTCCACTTATGGTGATTCTTAAAGAAAATAAACTTACTGGACCTAATTATATTGACTGAAAACGTAATTTGGACATTGTTCTGACTGCTGAGGAGTACAAATATGTACTTGTTGAGGAATGCCCACCTAAGCCTGATGCTAACTCTGATGAAGAGGTCAAAGAGGCTTATAAGAAATAGAAAAAGGCAGATGAGATGGCGCGGTGTTACATTCTGGCATCTATGTCAAATGTACTGCAACATCAGCATCAGGCCATGACCACTGCTTATGACATGATGTATAACCTCAAGGAACTCTTCGGACATCAGAGTAGAGCAGCTAGGCAGTTTGCTATAAAATGTTTGATGAATACAAAAATGGCTGATGGTACACCAGTAAGGGATCATTTTCTCAAGATGATGGATCATCTGAATGAGATGAAGATCCTTGAAGATGAAATCGATGGGGAATCCCAGGTCGATATCATTCTCGGGACTCTGCCTAAAAGTTTTGACAATTTTTGCCTTAATTACAACATGAACAAAAGGTTGTATAGTTTGGCAGAACTTGAAAAAGAGCTACAGGATGCTGAATCTCTCTTTAGACAGAGTGGTCATGTTTTTGTTTCTGAAAAGGCTTCAACTTCTAAGCCAAAAGGTGGTAAGAAGAAGAATAACATTCAAAAATAGGCAAACTCAGCAAAGAAGGGCATGGGACCTCAAGGCGCGGTAAAAAAGCCGAAAGGTAAATGTTTCAAGTGCAAAGGGTCAGGACATTGGAAGACTGATTGTCCACTTCTTAAACAAGGGAACAAAAAAAGTATATCTCATAAACTAGTAGTTGAAACATGTTTAGCGGTGTTATCTACCGGCACCTGGTGTAGTAAATAGAGGAGCCACTAATCATGTCTGCAATACATTGCAGGGGTTCCAGGAAACCAGACGGCTCAGTGATGGAGAGATATGCTTGTTCATGGGTGATGCTACAAAAGTATCGGTCGTTGCATGAGGAGATATTACTTTATCTTTTGGTAGAAATAAGTCTTTGACATTGAGAGATTGTCTTTATGCACCTTTACTTAGAAGGAATTTAGTTTCTGTTTCTATGTTAGTTAAGGATGGATATTCAGTTTATTTTAATGACAATATTGTTATTAGAAAGAATAAATATTTTATCTGTTCTGGTGCATTGATTGATAATTTGTATGTCACTAATCCTATTTTGCCCACAATACAACTTATAAAAATGAATAATATGTCATCTAACTTAAATAAGAGAAAAGAACCTTCTTGTATGAACCAAACATATCTTTGGCACTTGCGATTGGGGCATATTAACCTAAGAATGATTCAAAGACTGGTTGAAGATGGACCTTTGAGTTCATTGGAAGTGGAGGCACTACCAGTCTGTGAATCCTGCTTGGAAGGTAAAATAACCAAAAGGCCTTTTACGGCAAAGGGTATAGGGCCAAAGATGTGTTGGAATTGGTTCATTCTGATTTGTGTATACCCATGACTATCTAAGCTAGAGGTGGCTTTGAATATTTTGTCACATTTATTGATGATTATTCAAGGTATGGATACATTTATTTGATACGCCGTAAGTCTGAGTGCTTTGAGAAATTCAAAGAGTACAAGGCTGAAACGGAGAAACGTCATAGAAAATATATCAAGTCATTACGATCAGATCGTGGTGGCGGGTACCTCTTTAGAGAGTTTAGGGATTATTTATCAGAGGCTGGGATTGTATCCCAATTGACTGCACCTGGAACGCCCAAGCAGAATGGTGTAGCCGAAAGAAGGAATAGAACTCTTATGGAGATGGTTAGATCAATGATGAGTTATTCGAATTTGCCAGATTCATTTTGGGAATATGCCTTAGAGACTGCAGCTTATATTTTGAACTTGGTTCCTTCTAAGTCAGTACCTCTTACCCCCACAGAGCTGTGGATTAGACGTAAGCCTAGTCTGAAACATATTCGCATTTGGGGTAGTCCAGCACATGTGCTGAATGAGAAAGCAGATAAGTTGAAATCTCGTACAGAAGTACGCTTATTTGTAGGCTATCCAAGAGGAACGAAAGGAGGTTTATTTTATAATCCTAAGGATCAGAAGGTCATTGTTAGCACCAATGCCCGATTCTTAGAGGAAGACTATGTGATGAACCATAAACCCACAAGTAGAGTTGTTCTAGAAGAACTGAGACGTGAGACACCAAGTACTTCAGTACCAACAGTACAAGAGGATGAACTACAAATAACTGCACGTGTCACAAATGTTACACCACAACCGATAGTACCTCGTCGTAGTGGGAGGGTTGTGATACAACTGATAGATATATGTTCTTGGGAGAGTCGTCAGACTTCGTCCCTGAGGAACAAGATTATGATCCCTGTACCTATAATGAAGCACTCCAAGATAAAAATACAGAGTCTTGGCAAAAAGCAATGATATCTGAAATAGAATCTATGGATTCTAATCAGGTCTGGAGCTTGTAGAACCACCCGTTGGTGTAAAAGCCATTGGATGCAAGTGGGTCTATAAGAGAAAAAGAGGATCAGACGGTAAGGTTGAAACCTTTAAAGCTCGGCTTGTAGCAAAAGGTTTTACTCAAAGAGAGGGTATTGATTATGAGGAAACCTTTTCTCCTGTAGCCATGCATAAGTCTATCCGGATTCTTTTATCTATTGCAGCTCATCTCGATTATGAGATTTGGCAAATGGATGTCAAGACAACTTTCCTTAATGGAAGTCTTGAGGAAGACATCTATATGAAGCAACCAGACGGGTTCATTGAAAAGGGCCAGGAGCACCTTGTTTGTAAGCTCAAGAAGTCCATTTATGGACTTAAGCAAGCTTCCAGATCTTGGAACATATGTTTTGATCAGATGATAAAATCCTATGGATTTGATCAATGTTAGAATGAATCATGTGTATACAGAAAGTGTGACGAAAATGTGGTGGTGTTCTTAGTACTTTATGTGGATGACATCTTGCTCATTGGAAATAATGTGAAGGTGTTATCTGATGTAAGGGTATGGTTATCCAAACAGTTTGATATGAAGGATTTGGGAGAAGTAGGTCACATCCTTAGGATCAAAGTTCTACGAGATCGTATGAAAAGGATGTTGGGCTTATCCCAAGCTTCCTATATCGATACTGTACTAACTCGTTTTAGTATGCAAAATTCTAAGAAAGGTTTCTTACCTTTTAGACATGAAATTGCTCTATCAAAGGAGCATTGTCCGAGGACACCTAAAGCGATAGAGAACATGAAGGCAGTTCCTTATGCTTCAGTAGTAGGAAGCTTAATGTATGCAATACTATGTACGAGACCAGACATCTGCTTTCTCGTAGGCATGGTCAGCAGATATCAGTCTAACCCAGGACAAGAGCATTGGACTGCCGTAAAGCATATTTTGAAGTACCTGAAAAGGACTAAAGAGTATATGCTAGTTTACCAGACAGATAGTTTAGTTCCCTTGGGGTATACAAACTCAGATTTTCAGTCAGATAGGGATTCCAGAAAATCTACCTCAGGTTATGTGTTTACTTTGGGAGGTGGATCCATTGTGTGGAGGAGTATCAAGTAAAAATGTATTGCTTATTCCACCATGGAAGCCGAGTATGTGACAGCCTCTGAGGCAGCCAAAGAAGCGGTTTGGCTCAGAAACTTCCTGTTGGACTTGGATGTGGTACCTAGTTTGCCTAAGTCTATTACACTTTATTGTGATAATAGTGGTGTAGTTGCAAACTCGAAGGAACCACGAGCCCATAAGACAGACAAACACATTGAGCGCAAGTACCACCTGATATGAGATTTTGTAAAGAAAGGAAAAGTTGCTGTGATCAAGATAGCATCAGCCGACAACCTAGCTGATCCCTTTACAAAGAGCTTACCAGCTAAGGCTTTTGATAGTCATGTTAAGGGAATGAGAGTAAGATGTGTAGAAGCATGGCTTTAAGTATAAGTAGGAGATTTGTAACAGTATACTGAAAAGCAATGCTTTGAGTATAAGTGGGAGATTGTTAGGGTTATATACTAAAAGCATCACTTTTGTAGTAACCTTATTTCCTTAAATTTTGAATGAGAATCATATGGGCAAATATTTGCATATTGTATTTGTTGCAAGTGTTAATGCAAATGTCTGATATTCTATATTATAGATAATATGGTGTGTGTGTGTGGTGTCACACAGAAGATCATATTATCAGTTTCCTATGGAGTATATAAATAGTTCATAACCTAGATAGACTTGGACAATCTATAGGAAAGGTTGTAGTATAATCTGGTATTAGTCCATCTTGACTATAGGTTTACACTAGTACACTTTGTGTGTATTGAACAGGACCACTTGAGGTTGTTCTCTTTGTACTGACTACATATGAGAACAAACGCCTCTGTTATTATGGATGCTTGTGCTCTTAATCCAGATATAATAACGGACATGTATATGCAGTGTGTATTACTTTGACTCATAAAAGAGTGAGATTCATTATGGATCAACAACCTCTATGAATTGGGTAACAACATTGTATGTATGATGGGCTGTTGATTATAAATGGAATCTATGTCCCGATATATCGGATTGATGATGTCCCCTTAAGGAGATCATAAGGATTGTCATGTAAACCCTGCAGGTGGATTATATCCGACATGATAAATAAAGTTGAGCGGTACTACTTAAGGATAAAAGATGTCGAATCAATATAGTTGTCAGTAACTTAATTTGATCGACGGACATACGATATCTTAACATGGGGAGCCAAACGAGCATATAATAAAAGGAGCCCACAAACATAATTTGGGATTAGGGAGGTAGTGCAATAATAGCTCGTTAGTGGACCGAGCTATAGTTAATGGGCCTGGATTGTGTGTTCGGGCTGAACACGGGATATCCAGATCCGTTAGGAGGCCTAACTCTAATTTTTCCTCATGGTCCCTGTCGTAGCCTATATATATATCCTCTATTCTCTGGCCGCCAGATTACTGATCAAAAAATCTGAAACTTTCTCTAAATTCGTGATTCACGTAAGGAGAGAAAGAGAGGGCTGCCAAGGAGAAGAAAAGGCTGGGAGATCGTCGCCCACACGACGTCCAACTCGAGGAAGGAATACGTGCAGAAGATCTTGGGGTCGTCCGCTCGAGATTGCCAGGAATTACTTGTCTCTTTTTCGCCGCAGGTATAATTCGTGAACCCTAGTTTTCGCCTATGAAGGGTTAGAACACGTAATAGATCTGTTTAACTTTCTATCGATCAATACGCACACCAAAGGAAGGGTCCTGGGTATCCCCAGTTCCATCACTCGCCTCCATGATCAGAGCTCTTCCTATTGATTCCTCGCGGTCGGCGGTGCAGCTGCGCATCCTCGGGCCCTTTCTAGGGCCTCCTCCAGACTGTCCCCTCCCTCCGTCAGCTTCGGCCTCCTCTACTACCTCCTTCTCTACGGCTGCCGAGGAGGGCCTTCCCACCGCCGACGGTCCCGAAGCTCCTCCTCCTCAGCACAGTCTCCATGCCAGCGGCGATCTCGGTATCACCCTTCCTCCGGGTGGAGTCGGCTGGCCGGAGCTGTCGCCCCCGACGGTCTGTCACCGGTCCCCCTTCCCCAGTTGTAGCCCTGCTTCGGAGATCGAGCCGCCTCGGGTCCTATACCGGCTGTCCAGACAGCCTGGCCTCACGTGGCCTCTTTTCAAATCCCGCCTGGCGTTGTACCCGTGGGCCCCACCCTGGAAGTCGTTGGCCTGCTTGCCCATGCGCCCACTGAAGCAGTTCCATTCCATGCTGCCTATGCGCCCAAGGTCAGTCCATCATGGGCATGGGCCATGCGTCGACTGCTTGCAGCTCCGAGGCTTATGCGCCCACAGTGGTTGTATGCTTCTCACCGCTCCCCTCCAGCTATGCGTCCACTACGGTGTCCCTCCGCCCTCTGTGCAGCTTCCAGCTGGCGGCTCCTCCCTTAGGACGCCTCCCTGTCCAGCGCTGTCGGCGTCCCCTTCTCCCTCTGCCATACTTTCCTCCGCGACCCCCAGCTCCTGGTGAAGCGTCGGGCCGCCCGCTGTCCGCGCCCTTTCCCTGTGGCAAGCACCATCATCGACCCGGTCGTCGTCGACATCGGAGTTCCCCCTCTTTGTCTTCCTTCCGTCACCCGTATCTCCCTCGTCTGTCTCTCCGATGCCCTCGACGCTCCGTTCCGGCTTGGACTAGGGTGCAGTTGGCCCTCGTCGGCCTCAATGCCCCCGAAATCGGCCAAAAACTTCGGTAGATTCCCGGAAAGGCCCCCGGCCTGCTGTCCGACCCGGGTGTCGCTCCTCCGCTCCGGTGGCCGCCGGTCGCTAGCACCATCGAGCCCCTCACTATCGTTGATACACCGGGGACTACGCTTTCCCGCCCATATCCCCTAGCTCTGGGTCTGATTTCAAATCCATTTCCCTCTCTCCACCCTCGGGCTCTGCGAAGCCTTGGCCATGCGCCCGCGTTCCTCTCGACGGGGCATGCGCCCACTTTGCCACCGTCGGACATACGCCCACTACCCAGGGCCATGCGCCCGACCCCACTCGTCCAAGATAGGAGCCCAAGCCTGCGGGCCATGCGCCCGACCCCTCTCATTTGGGGCATGTGCCCGCTCTCCTTCGGGGACTTGTGCCCTCATTCGGATCTCCGGAACTTGCGCCTGGGCCTCTCCAGCTGGGCTTTGCGCCTGTCCACCAGCAGCTGGACCATGCGCCCTCTCCCTCAACGATCCTTGGCCCTAAGCCAGTTGGCGGGGTGTCTCTTGCGCCCGGCGCATGTGCCCTCCCAAGTGCTATCGCCGGTACGACGGCCCTTCCAGGTTCCATCGCCCCCCAGTCTCTGGATGAGTCCTCTTTCTCCGTATTAGTCGCTGGTGCTCGATTGACCCTCCCCATCGCCTCCATGGCTGTTCCCTTCTTGCTACTTCCTACGTATCGGCTCTTCGTCCTGATCGCGGCAGACATCTTGAACCCCCAGTACGGGAGATCGAACTCCCGGACGTGGAATTCCATACTCCCTCCGACGGTCAAGACATCCGTATCCCATTCTTCTCGCCGAAATTTCCTCGCTCTCCTTCTCCTCTACGAAGCCGTTCGTGCTAAAATTTTCTGTTGGCTGCCCAAAAACCGCGATAGTCAAGGAAGCGATTATCGGATGGGGCCTCTTTGCTGCCTACCGGGTCGTCCCGCTAGACCCTAAACACCTGTACCTCCACCTCTCCTCTCCCTCCGACTTCTCCAAGGTATGGGCCAAAGGCTCCACTAGAACTGTTGCTCAGAACGTTAAAATTGTCAAATGGTCTCCGGACTTTAGCACCAAAGTCGATTCAAAGATCGTTGCGACATGGATCACCCTATCCAACCTCCCCCTTATTTGCTTCGCGCCTGCTGCTCTGAAGCGTATCGCCAGCTCTTTCGGGATGCTTGTGGCGATAGCCAAAGAAACAAGAAACCTCTCCAAGGGCAACTACGTGAAGATGTGCGTAGAACTCGACCTAGTCCTACGACCACCCGTCCAGATTCAACTTGAGCTAGCGGGTCTGACGCACTATCAAACGCTCGTGTATGACAACAACATCTTATTTTGCAAATACTGTCAAATAAGAGGACACTCCTTTAAGCACTGTTTGAGAGCTTATCTGAGCTAAAGAAGGCTGGCACCCGTAAACCACAAACTCAGAAGGCGGCTTCCACTGTTCCCACATCCCCAACCCATCACCTACCCAATCTCTACCTCATCACCAACAATAACAGCACGTCCCCCTCCCCCAGCCCGATCCGGCTACCGGACAGTGCCATCATCCCCTACAACCCTCCAAATATAACCCTCAACAACCCATTCACCATCCTCGTCTCCTCCCCATCAGAGATAAATCCGGAGTGCCCCCTACCCCCATGCTCAAGCGCAGATGTCGCCTATGACCAGAAGGACGATGCACTCCCGACATCTGCCGAGGAGGAACAAAAGGCTCTTATCATTCCCCCAGAGTAACCTACCTCAGATATTGCCTCTCCCAATATCGACATCGCCAGCGAGGACTATAGACCTAGCTTCGACTTCGCTGCGACGGACAGGTTTCATCAAGCGAAGGATGCTGGTTTCCTGGACCCCAGTAATCCCCTGAGTGCACTGGCAGAAACAGAACCAGAAGCCCCCTTGCTACTGGAGGACTCTGGCAGCCTTCATCAAAGCATGCCTGTCACGGAGGTGGAACCCGTAAATCCTTACCAGCGTGCGCCTAAAAACCACCATAAGAAGAAGAAAAAACAGTGACATAGAGCAGTCATCGGCCATGACCACGAGGTCCACCGCAAAACCCATCAACCACCCACCCCTCCTCCCTTCCAATGCTTAACATCCTCTCTTGGAACGTTCGGGGGCTGGCCAATAAACTGACGCTGAATAGAATCATCAGCTTCAAGAAGATTCATAAGATCGACATCTTAGTAATCATTGAACTCAAAATTCCTCAAAAAAGACTTAGCCATCCAACTTTAGCTTTAATTTTAGGCTGCGGTCGCCGGATGCAACGACAGTTGGATCCTCTTTGCGGCCGAGATCAGGTTCGCATTGCGCAGGAATCTAGACAGGCTCTCTTCTGCTGGGTGGAACATCCGCTTCTCCCAACCCGCTCTCTCCTATCTGCTGTTCACGGAAGCTGTGACCTTCCGGAGTGCAGGATCCTCTGGAATATGTTGCTGGAGACTTACTCCCTAGCAACAACCTTCCATGGCTGTGCATTGGCGGCTTCAACACTATCTTTTGCAGCGAAGAGAAGTCTGGGGGACGCCCGCCCCCACAACAGGCCATGAATGACAACAACTTTATCTTTAACGCCCATTTAAACACCCTTCCTTTTGCCGATAACACGTTTACTTGGTGCAACATGCAAGAAGGTGCTAGAAGACAATACTCTCGACTGGATCGCGCCCTGACCAACGACAGGTGGAACGACATGGGCCTCACCACCAAACTGTCCTACCTCAACACTACCAAATCACATCATTCTCCCCTACTGATTGAGCTCAGCAGCAGATCCAACTACATCAAAAAAGCTTTCCGATTCCTGGACTTCTGGAGGCATCACTCGCAATTCAGAAACATCGTCGTATCCGCGCAGTTTTCTATGGATGATCCAGAACCCCTCACTCGGGTTGTAGCTAGACTCAAAGCCACCAGGAAGGCCCTTTCTACGTGGAGCAAGTCTACATTTGGCAACCTTTTCCAAGAGGTTAGAACGGCAGAGGATGACATCAACCGTACCGAGATCCAGTTTGCCACGGACAGATCCCCGCTGGCCCGGTCCGCACTCAACTTCGCTAGAGCTATTCTCAAGTCCCGTTTGAAGGTGGAAACAAAATTCTGGAAGCATAAGGCCAGATTAAAATAGAACTCTGAGGGGGACCGTAATTCGAGCTTCTTTCACTCTTGTGTCAAGGGTCGCAGGCATAAGCTTCATTTACACCAAATCTACGATAGGAACGGAAACCGGCTGGATGACCAGAGCCGCATACAAGAGGAGGCCGCCAACTTCTACTCCAATCTATTCTCCAAAGAAGCCATCATCAAGGATGATGAGATCCTGGCAAAGGTCCCCAATTTGATCTCCGAAGGGATAACGAGCAGCTGCTCACTCCCCCCTCCGCTGAGGAAGTCAAGGCCGCAGTTTGGGACCTTGATGAATTTAGCGCCCCCGGGCCGGATGGTTTCTCTGGTGTTTTCTTCAGATCTTGCTTGGGATCTGATCGCAGTAGACTTCCTCGAGGCCACCATTGCATTCTTCCAAGGGGCCACCTACCCCAAATCCATCTCCAGTATCAACCTCATCCTCATCCACAAAAAAGATAACCCAGAGACCTTCAAAGACTTTAGACCCATCAGCCTTTGCACTTTTACCAATAAAATTATCTCGAAGATTATCAACAACCGCATGTCCGCTCTCCTCCCTAAGATTATCTCCTAAGAGCAAAGTAGTTTTGTCCCAGGACAGAACATCATTGACAACATACTCCTAGCTTAAGAAATGATCAATGCATGAAATTCCCATCCAGAGGGGGAAACGTTACCATTAAACTTGACATGGAGAAAGCATACGACCGTTTGGATTGGCAATTCATGATTTGGGTTTTTAGGGCCTTCGGATTCTCGGAAGCTTGGATCGACATCATCTTTCGCTCGATCAACAACTCATGGTTCTCCACCGTCATCAACGGACAGGCTGCAGGTTTCTTCACTGCCAGCCGCGGGGTAAGACAAGGTGACCCTCTCTTCCCTCCACTATCTTCATTATTGCGGTGGAAGCACTCAGTAAAAACCTCAAAAGTATGGCCAGTACTCCCAGATTCCATCACTTCCATACTACTACCGACTGCCCTTTGATCATGCATCTTGCCTATGCCGATGACATTCTTATTTTCTCTGCTGGCGATATCGGATCTGTTGAGGTGGTTCATAACACGCTTGAGAAATACGCTAGATGCTCGGGCCAACGCATCAACACCAACAAAAGCGTCATCTACACTCACCACAAAGAAGACATGATTCATTCTGTGGTGCTCTCCAGCCCCAACTTTCTTCGCTACTGCATATCCGCTGTTCTCCTACTTAGGCTGTCCGTTGGTTTATGGTAAGTTTAATACAGGCATCTTCGCGAGTCCAGTTAGCAAAATTATGTCCAAAATCGAGGGATGGCACAACACGACCTTATCCCCGGACGGCAAGTTGATTCTGATCAAACATGTCCTCTCCTCCATCCCCACCTATACCCTTGCCGTCTGTGCCCCACTGAAAAAAGTTCTATACTCGCTCGAAGCTCTATTTGCCAACTTCTATTGGGGTCACTCCGACGGCAAGGATAAGCACTACTGGGCCAGCGGGGACACCATGGCCAAACCCACCTAGAAGGGAGGGTTGGGATTCAGCAGACTACCCCACATCATCGATTTTTGCTCCATGAAGCTGTGGTGGAAGCTATGCTCGGACAATTCGCTTTGGACCAGGTTCATAAAGGCTAAATATTTAGACTCTCCCACCCCGCGTATGCCGTCGCCAATAATAGATCCTCTGCGACATGGCGCCGTATCCTCCATGGCCGACACCTCGCCGAACCCCTCATCCGCCTCAAGCTCGGTGACGGCCGCTCGTCGATGTTCCACGAACGTTAGCTTGGGGATGAGGTAGTCCAGCAGTCACCGACTAACATCCCTTCTCGTGAGATCTGGGAGCTGTGGGACAGTGCCTCTGGCTGGAGGTGGGACAATGTTAGAGTGCGGCTTGGCACGGAGGCGGTCACAAGCCTCGCTGTCGCAGACCTGTGGATCGTAGATACACCAGATACATTATGGTGGTCGCCCAATCCTGGCGGCACTTTTTTCTTAGCCTCGGCTAGGAGTGTGGCGAGGGGCATTGGTGTTCCTGTCCCTTATACCGCTCCATTCTGGCAGACGTGCATCCCAATCAAATGGTCCATTTTGGTTTGGAGAGCCCATAGGCGGAAACTCCCCACTGTCGACATCCTAACCTCCTTCATCTTCAGCCTGGCTTCGCGGTGCCACTGCTGCTCATCCCATCAAGCTGAAACTGCAGAGCACATCCTTACTTTTCCGGCAACCTCGAGACACAGATGTGGAAGAACCTTTCTACCAAATGCCGATAGGATCATCATCCGGGTGGCCTTAACGATCTCCTGGCCAACTGGAGCAGATCTCATGGGCATCAGATCGTTGCGGCCGCCGGTATTTGGATCCTGTGGAAAAATTGGAACAAATAGAGATATGTAGGTCGCCAATCCAACCCCGACTAACTGATCAGGGAGGTGACCAGACAGGTGCGTAAAACTGCATGGCGCTGCCACCACTTCCCGGCTAGCTTTTAGGAGGCTTTGGCTTTTACTGGCGGCTAAGCATAGCGCCGCACTGGCTCGGAGTCGTTTTGGGTTTCCTTAAGCGATTGCTACTTTTTCTTGTTTTTGCTGTCATCTCGCGCGTAGCGCGTATACCTGTATAGGCTTCGGCATTTTGCGCCTAATACATCAATAAAAGTCTCTTCTTCCGAATATATATATATATATATATATATATATATATATATATATTTTTTTATATATATATATATATATATATATATATATATATATATATATATATATATTTTCGAATATATATATATATATATATATATATATATATATATATTCGAAAATATATATATATATATATATATATATATATATATATATATATATATATATATATATATATATATATATATATATATATATATATATATATAGCATTGAATGAAGATATATAAGTATATATAAATGTGTTTGCTATTGAGTGTAACCTAGGGAGTAATGAGTCAGTTTAGGATTGATCCAATGAGCCTAGATTAGTTGAGTTGACTAGCAAGTTCACCAAGTTGACAAAAGTCAACTTTGGGTCAAACTTGATCCAAATCGACTCAAACGGACTTAGAATGACTTGATAACTTGTGTTTGTCCTAAAAATTAGTAAATGGACTAGTTGACTTATAGTTGACCAGTTTTGACTAGAGTTGACCAGGTTTGACCAGGGTTGACCAAGGGTTGACTTTGACCTAGAAGGACCTAGAATCATGTAGAACTGCATTGTAGACCTTTCTTATGATATTTTAGACCATGTTGTGACTTATAATTATTTTAAATAGGATTATATCACTCCAGTTCAGTTACACTTCCTCATCAGCAGCTTAGGATTACCAGACGAGTACATTCTCTGACCGTTTCATACTTGTTTGGACATATTCACTTGTTATAGACTAGTTTACTTGATGCTGTCACAATGTTATCACGAATTAGTACTATATGGATCTCTTCATGCGATATTATCCCCTCGGATATATCAGGTATATTGTGCCCATGTACTTTATCATGTGTATCGTCTACTCCTTGTATTCATATTTATTCATGTATACTCATGTGATATTCATGTACACTCATGATCATGTGAACCTTCATGTATAAACTGGTGGTACTCATGTGGACTAACTATCCATGTGAGTCACTACTCTTTCATGTGCAATAACATAACCTCGATAGATCCTTGTGTACTGATTAGGGCTGGGGGAGTATTTATTTGGTTATGTGATATACACCATTATCATGTGCAACTCCAAACTAGATTTAATTCATGTACAACCTAAGCCAGTTTACATAACCAAATTGTGCTCTAAATCACGTAGTTAGTTCAGTTTTCTTATCTACATCATGTATATCTATTTCTATTATACCATGTTCTCTTTTACAATCACTTTACTATTTCTTTACAATGTTTCATGTATATTATTCTATAGCGTGTTTCATATTTCCTTTCATGTTATGAACTGTGTGAGAGATATGTATTCGTTCATGTCCTGACTGGGCTGTTGAAAATATTACAGATGATGAGAAATGTTGCGATACTTACTATGGAGTAGGCCGAGCTGACACAGGTGGCCTGGACCCTCAGGAGGATCCAGCAGTCACTAAGAACTTGCCTTTAGTTTAGTTTAGACTTATTTTATTATCTAGTTTATTGAGATATTGAGATTATACTGAGATAATGTTTATGGTGTGGTTTACACCGAGGCTTATTATTTATATTTGTGACTCTCTGTTAAGATTATCTTATCTTCTATTCCATATTAGATATTATGATTAAGTTGTACTTTATATATTGTTATTCTTTCGGAGCATATTCCATATTATGTTTGATGTTGTGACCTAGGACAGCGTTCTACTGCCGATACTGTGGCGTAGGCTGGACGTACCCACTTCTCGTGCCCTTACACTGGGTGCGGGTCGTGACATGTTTTTAGTGGTGACCCATGCAGGTCCTTCGCAACTAGTACAATTTATAGTGGTACTCGAACTAGAGTATCACTACCGTCTGCAGTAGGATATAGGATATAAGTTAAGGTACTCAATCATATTAAGAAAACTCTTATCTAATTCTTGATGCTAATTGCCTTCTTTTGAAACAAACTGTCCTCCTTTGATTATATCGCTTCTTTCTCAGTAATTGATTCTTTGTTTGATCTGTCTTCAGGATGGTAGAGACACGATCGCAACGCTCTGGCCTAAGGGATACCGCTGAGAGGTCTGCCACTTCTTGCCCGACTCAGCAGGACCCTGGGACCACTGTATCTCTTGTTCCTGCTCAGGTGGGACCGTCTACAATTTTTAGGGGTGCTCCTCCACCGGTTCCGAGGACTACCCGCAGGGGACAGTTGATATGGCACAATTTTTTACCTTTATGCAGTAAATGATGGAGACTCAGCGACGCCAGGCGGAGGATATGAAGAAGGGCATTGACAATGCCCATCAGCTAGCCATGGTGGCAGTAGAGAAGGTGGCTGCCCAACCATAGAAAGGGCAGATACAGCCGTACCAGCCGATGACTCCGGGCATTCAAGACTTACAGAAGATGCGACCGCGAGACTTCAAGGGTACCGAGGGTATCCTATATGCCGACGACTGGATCGATCATATAGCCTCGCGGAGATACCAGCTAGGCTTCAGATAGAAGCAGCGGGCAGCCAGATGCAGGACCTTGCCCGCACATGGTACCAGACCGACCCCAGGGTTGGTACAGAGGGGCAGACTTGAGAGGCTTTCAAGAAGCTCTTCAAGGAAAAGTTCTTCCCCGACACAGCGCTTGGCACCTTGAAGACGCAGTTCGAAAACTTGGTGCATGGGAACCAGACAATAGAGGAGTACGCCGAAGAGTTCTGCCGCCTGGGCAGATTTGTGGAGGGCTTTAGCGAGACAATGAAGGCTAGGAGGTTCAGGAAGAGCTTGGTTAAGGAAGTCAAGTCCTTGACCAAGAGCAACAGAAATGCTACTTTTGAGGAGATTCTGTCGGAAGCTATGGCAGTGGAGTACGACCTTGAACTGAAATTGAAGAGAGGTCGTGATTCAAATGGAGCCGACGATAGTGGGGGCCCGACCAAGAGGCCCCATTATCAGCAGCAGCAGCAGCAGAAGCCTTTCCAGCAGAAGTAGATACCGCAGGCACCTAGGCAACAACAAGTCATCAGTTGCACTTTCTGCAAGAAGCTGTGACATGTGTGGAATGAGTGTAGGAAGAGGCTAGGAAAGTGCCTACTTTGTGGCTCAGCGGAGCACCAGCTGAGGGACTGCCCCATGTCTTCAGTACGTACAGCTCAGAGAGCAAGAGCCAAGGCTCCGACAGGTCAGCAGAAGGGACCATTGCAGACCCAGCAGCAAAAGTTTACTGCCTGTGGTTATTTCCAATTTTTCTAGTTGCCTTCTTGAAACAGTTAATACTTGCTTTCAGTTGCACATAATGCTAGTCGTATTTTCTTTCTCGTCTTTAAATTTGCGTATGAACCTAGAGTTAAGGGACTACTTAGCACATTTTCATAAACTTGGACACAAATGTGCCACGAGATGAGTGGTGAGTAGCATACAGCCTTCGGACCTGCGTGTTGGCTGATCACTGATACGATGGGACGTACGTTAGGTCTAACTGCCAATTAGATGCATGTTAGAAGACTTGGCATTTAGTAGAGGTACATGGTCGTGGATGCGACTTAGATAGGTACATCGGGTGGGGAGAATATTTCTTTATTGTATGGGCTACTATTACACTTTCCTTGTAACATGTAAGCTCCGTCAGAGATGCAGGTCATTGATGCCCTCTGCCGTTCACTGAGCATTATGGACGTACCCCTATATTGATGCCCTTTGACGTTCATGGAGCGTTACGATCATACGCCCATGGTACACTATACGGGAAACCAAGCCAATCCTATTTACAGCCAAAAGTGCCTATGCGACTAAAGGTTTGTTCTTAACTGCATGTACATTATAGAACGGCTAGGTGACCCTAGTTGATGTCATGTCACTTTGCTTTTACTTATGACTTTATGGCATGTTGTATATTCAGTTTATATGACGTGTTGTTTCTTGTATCTTGTTACGTCCCTCTGAGGACCTGATGAATTCTTCAGGTGTGTTTTTGTGACTTTTCGCAGGTGCTTTAGCCAAATCCGTGATTTACTCTCTTCCTTCGAGATGATTGCTCTTGGATCGTCATTTGCATCGCTCGACAAATCCTTTTATTGTTTATGTATTTCTTCTCTTTTAATAGTTGGTATTGGATTTGTCTCCGTCCAACGTCTTGTACAAAATAACAATTCATAGTTGATTTACATGATTATTCTTTTAAATTTTGTGAATGAGATTAGTGTGCCATGGTTTACTGCATTTTACAGCTTATGTATACATACGTGGATTCCATATATTGGAGTATACTTCGTATATATGCAGCTGGCATGTCTACGTACTTAGTCTTAAATATTTTGGGACTGGAGGGTTACAGGGAGTGGTAGCTTACCAGGAGGGGGAGCCGTCGGAGCTCGGCGGAGGCCTCTAGGGGCAGTGATATGCGGATCTGCGTACGGTGCTTGCTGGATCTGAGTCGCGTTGAGGAGTTGTAGAGCCGGAGGAGCGGTACGACCACGACGCTAGTCGGTTGGCCTCTATAAGAGAGCAACGGTGGCGCAGATCCCCGAATGATGGTGTAGGGGCGGCCCAGATTTGTGGGTGATAGAGCTCGACGAGGCAGATGACGGGCTCGAGGTGCCTCACGACCGGATCTAGGAGAGCGCAACTGTTGGTAAGGATGATAGCGGAGGTGGAGGTTTGGTGCGGTGAGTCAATACGGTGGTGCTGGAAAGGTGGTGGTCGATGACGGTGGTGGTGAGGAGGGTTGCCATGTTGGTGGACATGGAAGCAATGGACGATAGTAAGGTTGATGATGGTGGTAGACAGGAAGGGAACGATTACTGTGGTGTGGGCTAAGCGGGACTTTTAAGGCTGGTGGCAATAAGGAAGTGGGTGGCCGGTGTAATGCCCCGCTTCGCACGATGCATTACGCTGAGACGTTGACTCAAAGAGTCACGTTGACCGAATGAAATGTATCGATGCAAATCGATACGAGATTTGCATTGTCCCAAAAAAATACATTGAGTTGAATCGATGCGAAGCGTTGCATTGCCCCAAAGGATAAATGCGTTGAATCGACTCGAAGATTCTAAGAAATCGAATCGACCCAAGGTGTAATGTCCGAATCGATGCAAGTGTTGATTTTATTTGGTTTTATGTGCAGACTATCCATTTATGCTGAAATATTAGAGGTTGACATTTTGTCTCATTTGCAATGGGTCCGTAAAACCAAATCCCCGCCTCGCAACGGGATGAGACTTGGACGGTATGCCAGAATCGATCGAGTAGTTCAATAAAATAGGAAGTGCTCGAACGACTAAGTCAGAAGAATTGGCCGTGCAATAAAAATATAAAATCGAGCCGCATCGGCTCGACAAACAATAAGGCGTATCGGTTTAAGGTGAGGGGACTTTGACTTCTCTTTCCTACTCCTTTATGCCTAAGTAAAATATAGCATTGTATGCTAAGTTAACCTATCAAGACCACAGGTGTGGCTCGAAGGAGAGAAACATAGTACATGTCGAACACTAGATAGAACAATTGAAATGAATCTTACATCAAATGTACGAGTCACTATGGAATATTGAATATCACAAAGGTGAGCGCCTCGGTGCGCAAGCCATAATAACATGGAATAACTGTATCGACAAGTGCCTCAGCGCACAAGTCATTACGTGCCCCCGTACACGAGTTAATATGCTAGAATATTGTAAGACTATATCGGTGCGGGTGCCTCAGTGCACGAGCTATAGAACATTGAATACCCTATCGAGGCGTGCCTCAATTGCACAAGTTGGAGGGAAGGAACATAAGTCTAATGCATTGAACACTAAGGCGTAGAATACAGAAATACTGAATCGAGGCGTACATCGAATGCACGACGAAAATAATGGAGAATAACTATATCAAAGCGTGCTTACGTGTTCGAGACTTACAAATGATGGCTTTGTTTGCAGAGGGAACAGTTATGGGACGAATGTGGCAGAACTTTCCAACGTGGCATGGTGCCTTCAAAATGTTTATGGCCTTCGGGGCGTTCGTTGATGAACATTGAGTTGGGGCATTGTGCCAATTGAAATAGAGATAGGAGAATTTGCTTGGTTGTATGAAAGATAAGATGCGTTGCATGGTCAAATGGACTTAAAGATATATTGCCCATGTACGGGTGTTTTCTTTCCTCGAACGTGGTTTGCCAGGGCGCTGGGACCGTTCGACCTATGAGGGACTGTGAGATATCGGTATTGTTGGTGCACTTCATTAAGATGGTTTGCGACATGCTATTGATGTGATAAGCCACTTACTCGAGTAATTCGGGGGTCCTTTAATTGTTTGGATTAGCAACCGCACAGAGTGATCATTGTCATACATATTCGATTCTTGAAATATAAGTCCATTCTAGCCCAGAAAGCTAGTGACCTTCATATAGATAAGGAACGATGGGTCAAAAGTGCAAGGTACACAGGTACACATATATCCTTCACACATAGATCATGTATAAAGAGCACTTATAATATAACAAGAAAAGATGGTAGGTGTGTTCACCTTGCATCGGTACAAGGGCGAGTGCGTCGATGTTGGTAAAAACTCACAAAACAATACGAGATTGCTATTGGTTGCCTGCTGGTTTATACGTATTGAAGTAACATACTTGCCATGATAACATGCTTTGCAGTCTTTGAATATGCCATGAATTGATCATAAGAAGAACATAGAAAGAGAACTAAATTATATGCTTGTATGAATCAATACGTTACTAAATGTCGGTTTGTTAAGTGGGTCTTTGATCAGTACAACAAGGACGAAAGTACTAATACTCTACTAGTTTGCTAGCAGGTTCAGGAAATGGTCTGCTCGCGGCGGAGCTGCGCTTGATCACGCTGAGGCATGGAATGTCGTAGCGTTTGAAGCGTACGATCGCATTGACGCTCGGTCTTGCAACATGATTGATGTGGCCGAGATATAGAAGGCATGACGAATGAAATGATGAAATCCTTTGTGGGCGAGAGAGAACTTGAGTGTCGTAGCCAATCTGGCAAATTCAGTCAGGCTATTGATAGCCTTTGTAATCTCAGTTCATTACCAATAAAGAGAATTGTTTCGTATACTCTGTTTTCTTTCGTTTGCTAATATCAAATCAAAGATAACCATTTTGAGAACTTGTCATCTTGCCTTGCACGAGCACAACTCCAGGTTCGTACGACATCATGCCCCTTGCGAGGACGATGATTCGGGTGATTCCGGGTCGGGGCGTGACAAATTGGTATCAGAACTGTATGCTCAATTTCCTCAGAACGTTTGCTTTATTTCTATTCAAAAAGAGTTGCCTACCACCAATCGAATCACTCTTGACACTACTCGATGCCGTACTGGATGTTCCATACAATAAGTCTAATACAAAGTTGGGTAACGTTGCCGCAAGTACTTCGAATTTACATAATGTTGCGGAGAAAGTCGTGAAATATTTCGTTGAATTGAATGCAACGAGCCGTGAAATGTTAGTTGCTGCAAGTGCAACAAATTGTGAAATACGATTTTAGATGTTGTTGTTGCAATATAACATGTTGAATGAGAAATAAAACGATGCATGAAGTGAAATGGGTTGTGAATATTGGTTGCACCAATGCGAAAACTTAAATAATGCGTTGCAGGAAGTGCAACAAGTTGATTGTTAATGTGCGTTGCAATGAAAGTGATAAGTTAATATCGAATGTGTTGAACGAATTTGAGCATTAACTTTAAATGTCAGGAATAAATTGTTGCACGAGGTACAACAGATGTCGAAAATAAATCATTGCACGAGGTGCAATAAATATTGAAAATAAGTCGTTACACGATGTGCAACGTATGTCGGAAGTAAATTGTTGCATGTCGTGCAAAACATGTCAAAGTAATCATTGCACGGAGTGCAACGGATATTGGAAATAAATCATTGCATGCTGTGCAACGGGTGGAATTGAAATCATAAATCGATAGAAACGAATCGTTCGGCAGCGCACCGAACTTGAACTTGTATTAGCGAATGTACACATTAGCCGAATTGTGTCGGATTTTGATTAATCAAAGTTACGGTTGTGATCAAGCACGACCACTACGGAAATCGTGAGTCAGAAGAGATTCTTGGTTCATACCGAGTATGATGCGAGGGAAATGACTTGATTTCTGAGTAGTATATGCCATACCACGTATGCGATGGGTGACTCGATTTTGAGTGGTATATGATATACCACTTGTGCGATGAATTGTATCAACGTGTTGTGAGAATTGCGGAAGGTTTGTCCGCAACGGACGGAAGAGTACCGAGACTCGATTGAAAATTTGTATGACGGTATGTTGATGCAAGTGTTCTCCAAAAATCGGTTGGGACGATAAGGCAGGACTTGTATCAATGAATGATACGTCGGACAGAAATTATAAGTCGGTCGGACGACTGAGACTAACAAAACGATTATGCCTTGAGGCAATGATCGGATCGATCCGATAGGAAACTTAAAGTTACAAACGAGTCGCACGACTTGCGATCTCGACAAAAATATTAGAATATGCGAGTAAAAATCGAATCGCACGACTAACGATCTCGGTAGAAAGTTTGACAATACGAATTATAATCGGATCGCACGATGTGCGACTTCGGTGAAGAGTTGGTTGATGCGAGTAAATAGTGCCTAAGAGATAGTCGGTTACGTTATGGAAAAACTCATTTGAGGTCGACTGAAACAAAAAACTTAGAGCGCGTGATCGAATAACTTGAGGGTTCGATGTTGGATAATTGGTAACTCGGTTACGCGATCAAAGTATAGCAGGATGCGATAAAAACGGAAAACGAGTTGATGCGTATAGAAAAGTTTGTAGTGAACTTGGATGTATGCAATATGAACTAAACTCGACATTGATGCGGATTCAAAGTTGACCCTCGTGTTATCGAAATTGGTACGACCTATCGAAATCGATACACAAGGAAACGTAAGCACGATATGAGAACACAAAACAGAGCGGGCCTACGATATCGAGATTTTAGAATAGTAATACGGAACTGTCGAACTGGTTGATCGTAAACTTTGTGATTGATCAGGGAGAGACCGTAAAGTTATCGACAATTGTTTCGATGTGTATTGCATCTCGGGTCTCGACTTTGGGTAGATAGACTCGAACTCAATACGAGTAGATGTTTTGTAAATTGCAGATTCATCGATGGTAGTGCATGACTTTACTCGGAAGATAGTTGTGCATCAGTTGCGCCGATAGAAATAGTTTTGTCCGAAATTATGTAGTCGCATAGAAATCGCCAGAACATGATTTGGCTCCAAAATAAGATATAACATGGTTGGTTGTAAAACTGTCCTTCGTTAATGATCCACAATTATTGAGCATAGCTTCAGGATAGCTGACCCTAGAAGACTTGACCGCCAAATCAAATTAAATGTTACAGACCGTAAGATGACCCATGCGATATCGCATATGAAATTACATCGATAACAAATATAATGTGGTGCATGTTGATGATAAGTCTAGGCAATTTTGAGAATCATGCTATGTATGAGCACAAGTGGTAAGAGAATGACTTACGAGTTATGTCGTTAGATTTGGATTTACCTAGCAATTGAGCTTGCGTGAATCGAAACTATATTCGATGTTGCGAGACGGATAAGTTGGGAATTTGGCTAGTAAATTCCTACTCGTTAGGAATCGAACGTAAGATGCATCGTAGAGACTTTGAGTCAAAGCGATTGTTGCCTTGAGCATAGTCTCCTCAATGTAAACTTTTATGTCGAATAGATTATGGCCTCTGTGCAATGTCAATTTAAAGTTGCGTCGGGAGAATTTAAACACGGTATCTAGGTAAGTAACCTAGGGGGCGTAGTCTTAAATGTTGATGTATTTGCAAGTCAATAAAGGAAATCGTATCGAGATAAGTTGCATAGCCAGACTTTAGAAATAGTTGGGCGGCGACTTTGAACGCAAGGCGTTGCGAAGGATCGTTACGATCGGATGTGCGATAACTCGACGCAACGTATAGAATTGATAGTCCATATGAAACATACGGAACAAGAAATACGATTTTGAATCGCGTCGCGTGCAGTAACTTTATTGAATGAATCATGTATGTATCGAATATACGTATACGATAAAATTTTAAGAACAATTGCTAAAGATAAGTCCGATAGGGAGTACGAGATGACAAGCATAGGATTGAAATTACCTGTCAGCTCTGTTCCAATTCTCTACCAATGGGCTTGGCTAAAATACACATATTTTTGGGATGCCTTGAATAGTTGTACGATCCAAATCAAGTTGTATACTGAATTCAAATTGAGCTACAGGAAAGACTAAAAGTTAATAAAAGCTTGCACGAGTGTTTCAAACAACGATAGTTGGACGAGATCGTGAAACGATCTATAAAATACTTAATCAGAGTTTTGGTTTTGGTTCGAGGACGAACCTTATTTTGAGTGGTATATTCTATAATGTCATGCTCCGCACAGCGCATTACGCTGAGACATTGACTCAAAGAGTCGCGTTGACCGAATGAAATGTATCGATGCAAATCGATTCGAGACTTGCATTGTCCCAAATAAATGCATTGAGTTGAATTGATGCGAAGCGTTGCATTACCTCGAAGGATAAGTACGTTGAATCGGCTCGAAGATTTTAAGAAATCGAATCAACCGAAGGCACAATTTCCGAATCGATGCAAGTATTGATTTAGTTGGTTTCATGTGCAGGCTATCCGTTTAAGCTGAAATATTAGAGGTCGACATTTTGCCTCATTCGCAACAGGTCTACAATACCAAATCCCTGCGTCGCAACGGGATGGGACTTGGGCACGGTAGGCCACAATCGATTAAGTAGTTCAATGAAATAAGAAGTGCTCGAATGGCAGAAGATTTGGCCGTGCAACAAAGATACGAAATTGAGCCGCATCGGCTCGACAAACAATAAGGCGTATTAGTTTAAGGTGGGAGGACTTTGACTTCTCTTTCCTACTCCTTCATGCCTAAGTAAAATATATCATTGTTTACAAAGTTAACATATTAAGACCACGGATATGGCTCGAAGGAGAGAAACATAGTGCGTGTCGAACACTAGATAGAACAATTAAAATGAATCGTACATCAAATGTACGAGTTGTAACACCCATATTTTGAATACGTATTTTGTCAAGCTTGTATGTATTTCAGACCTGTATTTATTTTCTCGGATTTTGGCATGTACTTGTAATTGGCTTGACTTGCAGATTTTGGTTCTCGTAATTGGGTTTTACCTGGCTTGGTTTATTTTGTGGAGGAAATTGGTTTGGTTTGGTTTGGTTTGGTTTAACATGCATTGGAGCACTTTAACCAACACTCCACCCTCAACACAACACACCCACCTCCATTAAATCCAACCTAACTTTTCTCTCTCCTCTTTATTTTTCATTTACTTCTCCATCTCCTTCTTCTTCCTTCCTCTACAAAACTCACCAACACCCATAGGCAAGTGCACCTTGCCACCACATGAGAACCACATTTTATTTGTCTATTAGCTAGATTAGGCCATGAAGATCAACATTAGTGCTTGACATTTTGTGATTTGGAGTCTCCATTGTTCTAGATCTAGGTTTTAACTATTTTCGGATTTACATGGTTTTGATCTATTTTGGTTGGATTTTTGTGGGTTTTGATGCTTCCATGTGGAAGAGAATTCAATTTTACTCAAGTTAGAACTTTGAAAATCAAGATTTGGCTTTGATTTGATAAAGATATGAAAATTTGAATTCTTGGTGTTCTTGGTGTTCTTCTCGGCCTGGAGTAGCAGCCTGCAGCCTGCGCTCTTTAGCGCAGTGCTGGACTGCGCAGCCCCTCTCGGCCTGTGCTTTTTAGCACAGTGTCGACCGCGCAGCTTGTCCTATGGTGAACTGCGCTCAGCCCCATGCGCCAACCATTCCTGCGTACTTCACCCTGCGCAATTCACTCCTGCGCAGTCTGTTCATGCGCAATCCACCCCTGCGCAGTTCACTCCTGCGCAGTCTGCTCATGCGCAATCCACCCCTGCGCAGTTCACTCCTGCGCAGTCTGTTCATGCGCAATCTGACCCATGCGCCATCTGTCCCTGCGCCCTGTGCCCCTGCGCACTTGGCACCCTGCGCAGCTGACACCTGCACAATCCAACTCCCTGACCCCTTGCGTAATCCATTGGCTCTTGGAGTTTTGGTTTTATTTCTTTAAGTTTGGCTCTTCTATAGCCCTGTATATTGATATTTTATTAGATATTTTACGCCCATTTTATATCCTTACGCCTTTTGTCATGAACTTGGTTTTACTCAATATGTTTGGAATGACTATTGTACATGGCATGGTATGACAAGGAACTAGCATAATATGACAGTGACCCGTAATGGTGCACTCATGACATGACCAACCTGACATGATAGTGGCCCGTCGTGGCACACTCCTGACAAGTACCCTGACATGATTTATCTTGATAACTTGATAGTGGCCCGTGGCGGCGCACTCCTGACTTGACTTGACTTGACTTGACTTGACTTGATGCTGTTGCGACAGCTAACTTGACTCGTATAATCAACTTGACACCGTAGGTGTTCCTGCTTGCTTGCTTGTGCAATCCACTTGTCTTGTCTTGCATCATGTCTAGGACGTGACTCCCTGGTTCCCACGGTCAGGGATTCATACTGAATATGGAATTAGGCTAATGACTAGATCAAACTATAGTTCATGGAGAATTTCCAGTCACAGGCAATCTCGTTATCTGGGCGCTCTTAATTGGACTTGTAGCTTGCCGACGAGTAGAGCACATTTCCAGCGCACTGTCATGTGTTGCACCCTCTAAGTCACCTAAGGGTATATCGTCTCCGGGGCGATGTACCCAACTATACTCTCAACCCGCGGAAGGATAACTGGATGGTCTGCAGGGCTTGGGACTGGGAAATTCTCACTTGCATCTTGTTAGTAATTAAGGCTTGTGATAACCCTAGTTAGTTAAGTAGTAAGCCGTAGTAATTGCTTGGCCGCTTTTTGAATGGATGGAGTCCAGCCTTGTCTAAGTCTTGTCTAGCCCCTGTACATGGAACTCTTGTACATGATTGTTTTACTTGCTTCAACAATAATTGGATAGAGACACGGAGCTATTCAGGCGAAAGGTTACAACCCCGGTCCTTGTTTGGTTTACGGGTTGTAACCTGGCTCCCAGAATGGTTCCACGTCCCTAGTCGTTTATTGTCCTGACGTGCTCTTTATTACTTGTATTTTTCTTTCATTTTCTTATGTTCTGATATGCTGGCTTTTGTTCTTATTTCGTGGCCTCCTTTGTGGCACTTGCTCTTTCTGGGGTTTGACCCAGCTGGTTTTGTGTGGCCAGATTTCGGAGCAGCTCCTGAGGATCTACCGAACCTCCAGCCCGATGGTGGCGACTAGAAGGAACCCGGGCTACGAGTGGGTTTTCTATTTTGTTTCGCTCACTCTATTGTAAATTTATTCTTTTGAGGCGTTTAGCCGACGAGCACCTGTTAGCTCGATGCACTTTTGCTTACTGTTTGCCTACGGACTGTAAACATGATTAACAAATCCTAGGTTTGATCATGTATGACTTAACTCTTGCTAGTCCTAGCATTTTGTACGACTAGCTTCATGATCAGCTGATATGTAATATTTGGGACGCCTTTTATTGTATATTTGGTGGTCAAACATCTTGTAATTATATTATTTGCTTGAGATTGAGACAGTAGGCTTGACCTTAAGAGACTGTTGACTTGTATTAAACCCTCATATCTAGACAGCCGTGACCGTATAGTTGAGATGTATTCTATTTCAATATACGTAGCTGGCTATGTACGCCCCCGCTCTCCAGTATTCTTGTTCTGGGGCGTGACACGAGTCGCTATAGAACATTGAATATCACAAAGGCGAGTACCTCGGTGCGCAAGCCATAAGAACATGGGATAACTGTATCGACAAGTTCCTCAGCGCACGAGTCATTACGTGCCCCCGTGCATGAGTTAATATGCTAGAACATTGTAAGACTATATTGGTGCAGGTGCCTCAGTGCACGAGCTATAGAATATTGAATACCCTATCGAGGCGTGCCTCAGTTGCACGAGTCGGAGGGAAGGAACATAAGTCTAATACATTGAACACTAGGGCGTAGAATATGTAAATACTGAATCGAAGCGTGCATCGAATGCACGACGAAAGGAATGGAGAATAACTATATCAAAGCGTGCTTACGTGCTCGAGACTTACAAATGATGGCTTCGTGTGCGGAGGGAACAATTGTGGCACGAATGTGGTAGAACTGTCCAATGTGGCATGTTGCCTTCAAAATGATTATGGCCTTCGGGGCGTTCGTTGATGAATATTGAGTTGGGGCATTGTGCCAATTGAAATAGAGATAGACGAATTTGCTTGGTTGTATGAAAGATAAGATGCGTTGCATGGTCAAATGGACTTAAAGATATATTGCCCGTGCACGGGTGTTTTCTTCCCTCGAACGTGGTTTGCCAGGGCGCTAGGATCGTTCGGCCTAGGAGGGACTGCGGTATATCGGTATTGTTGGTGCACTTCATTAAGACGGTTTGCGACCTGCTATTGATGTGATAATCCACTTACTTGAGTAATTCGGAGGTCCTCTGATTGTTTGGGTTAGCAACCGCACAGAGTGATCATCGTCTTACATATTCGATTCGGGAAATATAAGTCTATTCTAGATCGGAAAGCTAGTGACCTTCATACAGATAAGGAACGATGGGTCGAAAGTGCAAGATACACATATATCCTTCACACATAGATCCTGCATAGAGAGCACTTTTAATATGACAGGAAAATATGGTAGGCGTATTCACCTTGCGTCGGTGCAATGGCGAGTGAGTCGATGTTGGTAAGAAGTCACGAAACAACACGAGATTGCTATTGGTTGCCTGCTGGTTTATACGCATTGAAGTAACATGCTTGTCATGATAACATACTTTACAGTCTTTGAATATGCCATGAACTGATCCTAAGAAGAACATAGAAAGAGAACTAAATTGTATGCTTGCATGAATCAATACGTTACTATATGTCGATTTGTTAAGTGGGCCTTTGATCAGTATAGCGAGGACGAAAGTACTAATCCCCCACTAGTTTGCTAGCAGGTTCAGGGAATGGTCTGCTCGTGGCGGAGCTTCGCTTTATCGCGCCGAGGCATGGAATCTCGTAGCGTTTGAAGCGTGCGACCGTATTGACGCTCGGTTTTGCAACAGGATTGATGCGGCCGAGATATAGGAGACATGATGTATGGAACAATGAAATCCTTTGTGGGAAAGAGAGAACTTGAGTGTCGTAGCCAATCTGGCAAATTCAGTTGGGCTATTGAAACACTTTGTAATCTAAGTTCATTATCATTAAAGAGAATTGTTTCGTATACTCTATTTTCTTCCGTTTGCTAATATCAAATCAAAGATAACCATTTTGAAAAATTGTCATCTTGCCTTGCACGAGTGCAACTCCAGGCTCGTGCGGCATCATGCCCCATGCGATGACAATGATTCGGGTGATTCCGAGTCGGGGCGTGACAATCGGGATGGTTAGTCGCCGGGCTACGGGGTGTTCTGGCCAGGAGACATTGGGTGGCTAGGGTTAGGGTTAGGGTTAGGGTTGGGGTTAGGGTTATAGTTAGGGTTAGGGTTATAGTTAGGGTTAGGCTTAGGGTTAGGATGTGTTGTGCGTCCTGTGAGTCACGGATACTTGGGTCAGTTTGTGGTGTCGAATTCGTGTCCGAGACTGTCGGACACGAAAAGTGTTGATGGTGTGGGTTTGTATTGGATACATGTCCGGTGTGCCAGACACGGAGGGGATGGGTTGGATGTATATGTAAAATATAATATAGTGGAAAGACCCCCGGGGCCGGGCCCGAGGCCGTCACGACTGACACAGAGGAAGTGGACACCGACACGGTGCATACACAATGGTGGTGGAGAAAATTTATGGAGAGAAACAATAGGGATGCTTCCCTATAAATTGGGTAGAGGAATCCTATTTAGATAAGGATTAGGAACGATTTAAATCCCACTTGATAAATCTTATATTTAATTTAAATCTATTTAAATCAAATTCAATAAAATATAATCTCAATCTAAATCACCATAAATATTTAAACATTAAAAATAAATTAAAATACCTTTTTCAAAATAAAAAATTCTAATTAATTTAAAATAATTCCAAATAACTTTATCTAAAACCAAAGTTTTACAAAATATACATGAATTTATTTTCATGTACATCGCACGCAAATAGTACAAATTATTTACATAAACATTACTTTCTAAATTAGTACCTATACTTGTATATCAAATAAAAAACATTTCTATAATACTAAAATTAATAAGTTTGGCAAATCCGTGGCGACAAATTTATACTCGAACAAATATAAAAAATATTTGCCTTTATATATATTTCGAAAATAAAGATATTTATTTTCTATATTTATTAAAACCTATAATAAAATTTTGTAAAAAAATAATTAAGTAGTTCGTATATATGTATTCGTACTCGACATATAAATACAAAAAAAATCATAGTAAAATTTTAGGGGGTTTACATTCTACCCAATTTACAAGGATTTCGTCCTCGAAATTTAAAAATAACTAGAGTAAGTAGGGTTGAGAGGGTAGAATGAATTTTAATACGAAAACACGATCAAATTGAGCATGGAGATGAAAACGATATTTTAACGAAAACATGCAATTTGAATAACTAGAAAAATGAAATCAATGGGTATAGTCTAGAAGATCATCGCATGCATGATGTCCCAATTAGTGTCTAAATTTGATAATTACTATCATCAAAATGTTTAACTTCTAAATAGGTAATAACTTTCTAAATCTTTCAATGGTGCTAACTGTCCTCGAAGGTTTTAACTTAGGTTATATCACCTATGATACCCCTTAATCGCAAAAGATAACCACCTAATAATGCAATTGGCTTATGGGATCCATACGTAGTGCTACCCATACATCTATCCTTCCTCAAGCACGAGGGTTTATCTTTCTGAAATTAGTGAAGGCGAAAGACAATAAAGGGTTCAAGGAAGACGTAATCGAATGCAAATACGGGGTTAAAAGGCGATTGAATAGTTCAAAAGAGAGTTGTCAAGGCAGTTGAGGATGAGATCCTATTTTGGTAGATTCCTATTTGCAGGCTCGTATCAGTACAGTTACGTAACCGATACGATATGCTCGGACCTGTCTAGAGGGCAAGTATAGGTCTAATAAGCTAAGTCAACTATATCTCAATCCACGTAGAATAGTTTTGTGAGGAGCAAACCAAGTGCACTAAGGTTGATCAGACCATAGTACAACGATTATAATTAGACAATATGTTAGTGGGCGTCCCCAATATAACACACGTCCTGAACATGCTCGACAAAAGAATAAGCGTACAAAAATAGGCTATGATAGCAACATTAGTCAAGATAGTCCATAATATAAGTACGTGAGATGATAAAAAAGTATAAATAGTTCAAGTTTATCAAATTCGAAGACTCGTCCGGTATTTGTGCCTCTACAGTTGTCCTACTATATTCTTGTCTAAGGATTTGGTCATCTAAATGGGGTATGGACCTCTAAAACTCTAATAGTCTAGGTAAACCTATCTTCCTACACTAGCTTATATTCAGTGTCGTTCAACTATATTTCATTAATGGGGCATAAGGACAATAGGATGCTAGGTTGTGAGGCATGCTAATCAACTTACAAGAGTTCAACTAATAGTGTAATTGAACCATATGGCATATATATCTAGAACGGGTCATCTTTCTAATCCCTATTAAGCATGAGAGATAAGATTCATGGTAGAAAAGGAATCAAGCAAGATGCAATTCAAGGCAGTCAAATGAGAGTTCAAAAATAGAATCAAGGAAGAAGATCAAGCATGTAGATGAGATCCTACACTCTAATCCTATATGCAGGCTTGCTTGGTACAGTCATATAACCAAACAGTTTATTCGTAGACCTGCATGGGCCACCATAAAATATGTAATGCTCCAGTCCCAAAACACGTAGGACTATGAGTCGTATATGTCAGCTGTATAATAGATATACGTAAGCTGTAAAATGTAGTATATAAATAGCCATGATTTACTAATCTCATCCACCAAAATAAAAACATAAAGATGTTATAGAATCAAATATGAGATGTCATTGTACAAGTGCTGGATGGAGACAAATCCACTACCAACATAAGAATAGAAAAATAAAGAATACATGCAGCAAGTATGATCCAAGAGCATATCATCTTCGATAGGAAAGAGAAGATCACAATCCTGGCGGAAACTCCTACAGAAAGTCAAGAAAACACACACACCTGGAGAGATCGTCAGGTCCTCAGAGGGACGTAACAAGATACATAAAATATGCCTACTATGATAGTAAATATCATGTATGGAAAACAAGAACATTACATGAAAGACATCTAAGAAGTGACATGTCCTAGAGAAGTGTAATACTAGACGTGGCTAATAATAAATCAAATAAATCCTATAGACACTAGTACAATGCAAGATACTCCTAATCTATAGTATGTCTCAATTGTAGTTCAATGCAAGTAACTCCTAATCGAGAACGGTCAAGTAGCCAATCCTAGTATCAACCTCCTCTCCTAAAGGAATTCAAAGGTCAAGTAAAATCCTATAGTCTGTAGTACAATGTAAGATACTCCCAATCTATAATATGTCTCAATTGTAGTTCAATGCAAGTAACTCATAATCGAGAACGGCCAAGTCATGTCACCTTAGGTCAAGTCCAAGTCAATCAATCATGATCAGATCAAGTCAATCAAGGGCATAGTGACATAGTACTGGACAATGACAATCTCAAGAAATATATAAGAACACAAAAATCTAATACAACAAGTAATAGTAGAAAATATGAACAATTCTACGTACACGTATAACAAGAAACAAGTAAAGCAGTAGACGATAAACCAGGTACAATATGAGAAGCATGTAACCATATGAGAAAAAATAACATAGAAAAAGAAAACATGTAAATACTGTATAAGTTCGGCAAGGTATACTTGCCTGGTGTGGCACATGGTGTGATGATCATAATGGCACATAATTGATTTTGGTGTTAAAACTTCACAAGATGGCCTCTGATGATGGGACATGCTATTCCATTGAGTACAGAATAGTCAAATTAGCTAGGGTCGACATAAGGTAGTCCAGTTTCACAAGAGAATAGAAAATATGGTTAGCCATGGTCAAGGATTGATAATCGATTGGGATTGGGGTAAATAGATACTTATACTATTTTTAGAAATTATTTGTAATATTCGAAAACTAGATTTTTATTAGTAAAAAATATATATAAATATTCGAGAATCTATAGAAATCATTTTAGGTCATCTTAATAATTTGTTGATCAAAATAACTTTATTTAGTAAAATGTTTATAAACTATTTTAGAAAATTTTCTCATATTTATATATACAAAACATATTTAGAAATATGGTATTTATGAAAGCCCAATCATTATTAATATAACCCATAAGATTTTCCATATACAAATATATATATACACTTATAAGTATTTAAAAATTAGTTTATATTACTTTATAGCCCACAATTAAAGAATGAACTATGTAAGCCTTTATGGTATATACATATAGATCCAAGCCTCAATATTTAAAATATTACTCAAAATAATTATATATTTATTAAAAATAACTATAAGAATACTAATGGTAACAATAAAAATAATTAATAAAATAATACTTATAATAGTAGTAAACATACATATATATAATATAATACATACATACATACATACATATAGGCCTATTAGTATTTTTTTAAAAAAACCAAAAAGCCTGGCCCATAGAATAGCCCCATTGGCCTGGCCCATTTATATACAACTGATGCTGCTCTCTTCTCTTATTTTGTAAAGAGAATAAAAGAACAGAAGAAGAGAGAGAGGAAGAGCGGTGAGAAGAGAAGGGGGAAGAATGAGGGAGAGGGAGCGGTGGCTTACCAGGAGAGGGAGTCACCGGAGCTTGACGGAGGCCTCTGGGGGTGGCGGTACGCGGATTTATGAGTGGTGCTTGTTGGATCCGAGCGGCGCTGAGGAGTTGTGGATGCCGGAGGAGCAGGGCGGCCACGGCGCTGGTCTGCTAGCCTCTTGAGGAGCAATAGTGGCGCTGATCCGTGACTGATGGCACGAGGGTGGCCCAGATCTATGGGTGATGGAGCTTGACGAGGCTGATGACGGGGTCGAGGTGCCTGATCGACCGGATCTGAGGGAGCGCGGCTGTCGGCAAGTATAATAGTGGAGGTGAAGGTTTGGTGCGATGAGTCGACACAGTGGTGCTAGGAAGGTGGTGGTCGAGGATGGTGGTGGTGAGGAGGGTGGCCTTGTCGGTGGCCATAAAAGTAGTGGACGGTGGTAAGGTCGATGATGGTGGCGGCCAGGAAGGGAACGACGGCTGCGGCATGGGCTGTGAGACTTTAAAGGCTGGTAGAAGTAAGGAAGTGGGTGGCCGGGATGGTTGGTCGCCGGGGAGCTCCAGCCGGGAGACGGCAGGTGGCTAAGGTTAGGATGTGTCATGTGTCCTGAGACACGGACACTTGGGTCAGTTTGTGGTGTCGAATTCGTGTCCGGGACTGTCGACATAAAAAGAGTTGAGGGTGTGGGTTTGTATTGGACATGTGTCCGGTGTGTCGGACATAGAGAGGGCGGGTTGGATGTATATGTAAAATATAATATAGTGAAAGACACCCGGGGTCGGATCCGAGGTCGTCACGACTGACATGGAGGAAGTGGACACCGACACGGTGCACACACAACGATGGTGGAGAAAATTTGTGGAGAGAAACAATGGGGATGCTCCCTATAAATAGGATGGATGAATCATATTTAATAAGGATCGAGAACGATTTAAATCCACTTAAAAAATCTCATATTTAATTTAAATCAAATTCAATAAAATCTAATCTCAATCTAAATCACCATAAATTTTAAACATTAAAAATAAATTAAAATACATTTTTCTAAATAAAATAATTCTAATTAACTTAAAATACTTTAAAATAATTCAAATAACTTTTTTATAACCAAAGTTTTACAAAATATACATAAATTTATTTTCATGTACATGCACGCAAATAGTACAAATTGTTTACATAAATATTATTTTGAAATTAGTACCTATACTTGTATATCAAATAAAAAGTATTTCTATAATAATAAAATTAATAAGTTTGGCAAATTCGGGATGACATATTTATACTCGAACAAATATAGAAAATATTTACTTTACATATATTTCAAAACAAAAATACTTATTTTCTATATTTATTAAAACTTATAATAAAATTTTGTATAAAAATAATTAAGTACTTCGTATATACGTATCGTACTCGACATATAAGTACAAAAAAAAAATCATAGTAAAATTTTAGGAGATTTACACCATTACATATCAGCCTACTGAACGAGGTCTAGTATTCTTTTGTTTTAATAACCTAGCTATCAACCCAAACCCAAAGCCTAATTCAGTATGGCCCATCCCATATTGGACTAGCCTAAAATATTGCCACACTTAATCAAATAATTCCCTAGGTCTTAACACTAACTCTATCAACTATATTTCCTTAGCACAACTAAATTAATTCTTCATGAGGCCAACAAAGATGACTTCCCAGCCCATAAAACCCTTATTGTTTGCTCAATCCAACACCAACAAAGAAGAGAGAAGAAAGATCCAGAAGAAACGAAGAGGGAAGAAGAAGAAAGGAAGAGCTCATCTTCGAAGGGCGGCTCACTAGATCAAGGACGACCACGATGACGGAACGTCGAGGAGAGCGACGGTGTCACCATCTCGAGACGAAGGTGACTCGTCCACGCTGAGGGGACGTTTGTCGGCAGTCCGCGTGGAGGAAAGCTGGTAGGGGTCATGGTCGCTTGGCTTGATAGAGGTCCTCCTAAGGAAGCATCGACTCTGGAAGCGAAGCTTGCTCAGATCTGAGATGGTCTAGAAGATCAACAGCCAGGGGTTGTGTGCTCCAGTAGAAGAGGTTGTGGTGGTCGGTTGGGATCGACGATGGAGGATGGTAGAGGCTACTCGCCGACGAGGGTGGCGACCGGGGTTGCTGAGTGGGCTTCTGTCAGCACTAGACTCGAGCAAACGGATCCAAGCCAGAGGCGAGGGGACGACTTAGATTCAGAGGAGATAAGTGGCTCTCGATGGATCCGGAACTGAGAACCGCTCGAGACGGAGGAGTCCGGGCTGAATGGTGACTCATCGAAGTCGACAACAGTAAGCCCCTATTTAAAAATTTTAGGATTAGTTGCGGATTAGGATTAATGTGGTTTTAATTAAGAATAAATTATTAGTGATTAGATTCCCACTTTCTCTTATGACCATTAGGTGCACCTTCCCGTAGCTTTGATATTAGGAGCACAACACTAGCTATTTTTCCAACAAATTTTACATGCATGACCTAGACAAGTTTCTCTACACTCATGTCATTCATCCCACACATACACACCTCCTTGTGTTCCATTTTAATCACATAACATTTCTAACACATAGTCCAATTTCAATCACTTGTGTTCCATGCACCTATGTTCACTTCAAATTGAAGTTGGAGACACAACTTCAACCCATTCCATCTAACCCAATGAATGATCATGAACCAAACTAAGCCTACAACACATATGACACTTGTGTTCCACTCAATTGAGCCCCACATGCTATCTACACATCAATGATCATAAATGAGCCAATAACTAGTCTTGGTGACACCAAACACAAACCTAACCCAAGCTAGCCCAAACACCCAACCAAACCCATGTGCACGCTCCCATGACACCCACAAAATACCCCCACACCATTTTCTCTCTACAAAACACCACACACCTAGTCTACCCACTCAAAAACCCCATGGAAACTCTATTGAATCCCTACCATAAATGACCCTTTACTTATGTCACACTACCCTCTCCATTAAAGCCAACCCAAAAATGGGCAAACCCATTTGGGGCTTCCATTAACTCTCACCTGTCACTCACACACACTCAAGTTCACTCCATCTATCACTAATGTGACTAAACACTAGGCTACACTGCAACACTCAACCCATCATACTACTCTCTTTATATACCTCCAACTCATTGGTCGATCACACTTGCTTGCAACCCATTCCTCCGTCACTCTAAGCCTTCCTCTACACTCCTCACACCCTCGCACACCACTCCAATCCTTCTACCACAAAAACCTCCCTCTATGCAGCGTGGTAGCCTCCCAAAGTTGCAGCTGCTGCTGTGCTAGCACTTGATGTTGCATCTGCTTGCACTAGATGCTGCTTCTTGTAAGGCTTCTCCCTCCCTCTTGCTGACTCACACAGGCCACAGAGCTTGCTGCTGCTGTATTGTAGCTTTGCCGCTGTTGTGCAGCTCCCCAGCCCCTTAGAAAGCTCGACTAGCCTAGTAAGAGCCTCCCATAGTTCCCCACAGCCACCCAAGGTGTCTAAGGCCAGCACAGGCTAGCCAAAGCCAGGTTCAGCCAGAACAGCCCCTACAGGATGCCCCCTCCTAGTTGTTGTTGTAGCATCTTGTTGTTACTGTTGTGGCTCCTCGTCGTACTGTCCACCCCCGTGAGGCCGTGGTACCCTCCCTCGGGCAGCCGAGTACGCTCAAGTGGTCTTTGCAACCATTCGCCTTTGGTAAAGACTTAACCACTATTGAACCAATTCTAGCTCCATTGGTGCGCTCACACACACACACACACACACACACACACACACACACACACACACATACTTGAGTATTAAGACACACACCACTCTTAACACCCATGCCAAACTCTTATTTAACCTATCCTAAATATTATGTCTAGTTTTTGGAAGGTGTTATACATGCTTGTATGGGAGGAAACCCGATTTGGTGATGCACAAGTCATTCCATAGGCACACAACACTAGTGTCTTGACTAGTTACACCTAGAAACTAGTTTAGCCTAGAGGTTGTGATCATGAATGATTGAGCACACATGGATGATTCCATGTTAGGAATGAGCCTCGATAGGTCATAGTTGACACACATAGGGTGGCTTGTGTATGCACATTTAGAGGGACACATGTGTTAGCACTAGCTAGTGTCTAGACTTAGCTTGACTAGTTGCATGATTGAGGTGTACATCATGGTTAGAAATAGTGTCATACCACGCCTAGGGTTTCAAGTTAGAAACCATTAGATATGTTGTCCTACGTTAGGGTTGACCTTATGACCAGGGTATGAGTATGCATGACTAGGACATAGGTGTAGTAATGCATCAAGATAACTTGGTGACCTTAGCTTTGTGACACGTATCTAGTGATAATGGACTTGGTAGTGACACTAACCATACTTGTAGGACCACTTGAGTACGTTGGCACTTGTCCCATGCACTTTGAGGTTGCATAAGTCACTTTTGTATAGGGAACCCTAGTAAGAGAAACCCTAGTACCTATAAGTTAGTAGAATAACTTAGAAACTCCATGACCCTAGTTGTGACCATGTGTAGTTGAGCTATAGAACGTGTCTAGAATATTGTAGCGTAGTAGCTAATTTGTTTTTATTTATGGGTTCACAGGACGGACCCGATCTTGGTTGCGAGCCTTGATCATCACTTGCTTATCTCATAGTTCTAGGCAAGTATACCTTGCCTCTTATTTCATTATCCATGCTTTTATATTTATATATACATTTCATGTTAGTATATTAGCTAGTTGCTCTTTACTATTTTCAGTAACATGATTGTTGACACATATTTGATACGACTCTGGTTATGCATAGTTTCTGTTAGTTATGGTTCTTAGCTTGTGGTCATGGTTAGTTGATATGTAGTAGATAGTTAAGATGCGAAGAACATATGCGTATACTTTGACTGCTATTTCCTGTTCCTTTTATATCCTAGATAGGCTAGGGTTGATGCATTAGCCTAAGAGGCCCACGTAGGGGCTACGACTAGTGCATGTTTAGGAGCCCACGAGGGGCCAAGTTTAATGCATTAGCTTAAGCGTCTCACGAGGAGCTATGGCTAGTGCATGATAGTGGTTCATCATGGGTTATGATTATTGCTTGCCTAGTGGTCCACTGAGGGACTATGGCTTTGACCCTCCACCGCGGTACTTTGAGGCACCTCGTATTGATAGCCCATTCCATCAGCAGTTCGTGTACGTATTAGTTCTCATTGAGAGTTACCGTTGTTTAGATATGGTTTCTCTATATCACATAATTCTTTCATGCATGTATTTACTGTTATATTAGGCATGCATATTATGTATCTTACTACGTCCCTCTGACCCGGTTCTTGCCAGATTATAGAGCTGATGGATATTGTAACTTGTTGGAGTTGACGATGGGCATCATCCATATGCTGGTATTGGTTATTTTATATTCATATCCTTTACCGTTATCTTATATTACATATTATCTGCTATTCTAGCCTAGTTTTACAGGCTCACTATTTCCTCGAGCTTGATCAAATTAAGTGTATTATTGGGAGGTCGACTCTAATATACTTGTTCATTCTTGAGTTTGCTCGTTGTGTGGATTGAGATATAGATGATTGGAAATTTAGACATATATGTTCGCTTGACCTCTAGACAACGTATACGTGTCGTGCTGGACTAGAGTTCACTTGATACGTAGCTGGCCATTGCCACATGTCCTGGTCTCGTGTATTTTTGGACTAGGGCATGGCATAGTTTTTATGGTGGCCCATGCAGGTTGTTTATTGTTTCGGTTACGTAAATGTACCGATGCGTGCCTGCATTATGTTAGTGTATTAGGATCTCAATCCACAACTGCTATTGAAATTTTTTTTGACTTCTACTATCATCCTTGAACATCGTGTTTGTATTCGATCACACCCTTGTTGAACTCCTTGTAACACCCCAGTCCCAATATACTTAGGACTAGAAATACGTACATGCCAGCTGTATGCATACAGACTACTCCATATATGGAATCTACGTGTCACACATAAGCTGTAATAAAAGAGCTCCAGTCATAACATATAACATGGTCACAGGCAGTAACTATATCTCATCCACAATGATAAATAAGAGAAATAACAAACCAAATGTCTCAACTCAAAATAAAGAGAAATATCTGTCGGGCGGAAAACAAATCCACTACCGAGCTACTGAAAAGAAATCAAACTGAAATGAATATGAAAAAGAGTATCAACTACATAAGTCCATCAACAAAGAATAGAATCAAATAGGCTCGAAGGCGAGACCTCCTCAGCTGCAAATGAAGAGTCTAGTCCGGAACCGTACTCCTCAGGATACTGCTCGTCGTTATCCTGGAGAGATCACCAGGTCTCAGAGGGACGTAACAAGATACAGGAAGAACATGCTAATATGAACTGTCAGAATAATAATAATATGCAAGACTCTCCTAGGCACCAATATGCCAAGGGAATTCTAACCATCTATTGTGCAATTTAGAGAACAACTTTCATGCGCATGGGTGGGATTTTAGGCTATGTGTACGTAACTGGCATCCAGTCATCTGTATCCGGCCGTAACGTCCAAAACGTCAGAGGGTATCTGCAAATATAATCGCCACAGTTCCATCGGAGACTGTGGTTTACCTGTTTGGATTTCCATACGCACGCGAATGTCCTCCCCCAATGTTCCTACTGTCCAAGTATGTCCATAACTCGTCTAGTTTTGTAACTGCTTGAGTCTCTAAACCCTAGTCATAGCAGTTAGTTACGATCATCTATCCGTCATACGACTTCTTACATAAAGATGGCCAGTCAATATGCAAGCGTGCCCCTAGCAAAATGTCTCAAATCGTGTAGTATAGGTGTCATGGCCAACGGAGATATAAGAATACCCATAATAGAAGGGTAGTCCACTATAACTAAGTCGACATGCAACGAATAAACACAAGAAACGACTGATAAAGTCGCTTGCACCCAAGTGTGGCTTTGACGCACAGTTTATAAAAATATGAAACAAAGTAAATAAAGCTGAAAATAAATAATATGACAGTAAATATAGCAAGGTATACTTGCCTGGTGGTTGGAAGGTGTTTTGACGACGTCCAGTAGATAAAATCGACAAGTGAGAATAAGCTACAAGAGTGGAACCTCCACAAACGTTCCTGGACACTGAAATAAACATCAAAATGTTCTCGGTGAAGAAGATATACTAGGAAACGCCTGTCCAAAAGTCCAATTTCGGAACAGGGGCAAAATCATAATTTTGGGTCAAAACGATGTCTGCCGTTGGACCCGCTTTGCACCGAAACGCGTGCCAGAACCTACGGTCTCTAAAGTCGTCAAACTACATGTCTACGATTTGTTTTGGCGAGACGAACTCAATGGTATGTCCAATTTTGGATTCCGATAGCCGTGCACAAAATCGCCGTTTGAGTGGGTCGCGGCCCGCCAAAAAGGGGTTCCGATTCGACCTTCTCAGAATCGAACCAAATTTGGCACACAGGTCCAGAATTTCTATTCGAACCTGTTGGCGCAAGTTTTGCCTCGATTTGACGACTGTACACGAATTTATGGGCAAGTTTGTAAAACACCGATACGGGAGTATCTCGACGGATACGGTCTGATTTCGTCGCGCACACACGACGAAACTGAGTTCCGTCAGTTCCCACACATCGACAACGTCCATACGCGCCTTTCGATGCGTATAGCGTGCTACCACGTCGCCCGATTTGGCGGGATGTACGTCGTGTCGACCATTTCTCTAATTTTTAAAAACGAATTTCTAAGTTTTTCTCAAATTTCACGCACCGATTTCTCGATGCATAGTCTATCAATTCACAATCTACAAAAAGGCCTGGGAAGTCCTATATGTTGTCTTCCTCTGTTTTGATTTAGTTTTGGAAAACTCCTAAAGTCTTGATTATAATCTATTTACAAAAGGAGGTTTCAACACAAAAAAGATTTCTGTTTTAACATATTTTTTTGCACGATTTTGGCTCAGTTTCTCTGTCGATTCAAAACGAATCATCTAAAGTAGTTGACGGGGTTCTTAGTGTATAGGTTGTCTTCCTCTAGAAATCGATGGTTCGACAAATCGTGGAGTATGGTGAGAGAAAAGCTATTATGAAGTGTGGTACCTGGGGGTCGGCCTGTGGGTTACGCACCGACTGCTGCTGCGACTGTCTATACGCGCAGCCGTACGACGGTCCGCGAGTGGTGGCGGAGGTCCAGGTAGTTCGCCTGGGTCGTGGGGTCGAGGAAATCTGTGTTTGCGTGGAGAAGGCTTTCCGCAAGAAGAAATAGATACTATATGTATATAGTATTTTTGGATTTAAATTTTACAAAGAATTTAAACAAGATTTAGATTAGTTTGAATCTAATCTAGTATAGAATAGGATAGAGATTTAATACGATTTGAATTTGGAAGATTTGATTTCGGTTTGATTGGGTTTTCAATCCGAAAATTTTTAATTTTTTTTTTGCTATCAACGCAAGTGGAGGGCGCTCGGGTTCAGCTCCGTGAGGAAGAGCAACAGTGCCGCAAGGCACTGTTCACATTTGTGTTTTTTTTACTTCCTAAAAGCTAAAGGCTGGGGGTTTTAGTGGCTAAGGTGTTGCGCCTTATATGGAGCAGTGGTCGGTCCTTGGGCCGACCACCACTGCTCTGTGTTTTTTTTTCTTTTTATATATATATATATATATATATATATATTATATATAATATATATATATATATAATATATATATATATAATATTTAAAGAATACTAATGTCCAAAGTAGCTTAAAATATGTAAAAAATATTTTAAATATATAAAATATCTACATTTACTTACTATTGATATATGCTTATATATGCATATATCTACATATCTAAAATATGAGTCAACATAAAAATATTCCTATTAAATATTAATACACTTCTATATTAATATTAATCATAATCATTCTAGTAAAATATTAAATAATTTTTAAAAAGATTATAGGCATATATTATATACCAAGGAAAAATTTGTATTTATTATATAAGAAATATCCTTTATTAATTCAATAAAAACCTTTGACCAAATAATCTTTAACCCTCATAATATACTAAATGAATATCTCGCAAATATTTGTAGGATGGAAATTTTCATGTAAAATCTATCATTAATATTTAAAAAAATAAAACACAAATAAATTTACATTTCATAAAAAATAGTAAAATTCAATTTAAGCCAAAATAATAATAAAAAAAATTTCACAAAATTTGGGGGTTTTACACATATTATGGATTCTCGCCCTTTCCTACAGAAGGACGAACACTCGTGCTCGATGAACCATTTCAAGTATATCTTATTGTAGGATAGGAGTAAGGTGGATAGAATACATCAGTAGGGTTGATTTTCTAAGGCAAGAAGGGCTGGGATAGATAGATAGATTATAAGGACTTTCTATTTTTATATGAGGTTTTGGGTAGGCAGATCTCTTTTAATCAATGATAGACATTTGGATAATAGCTATAAAGATTTGTCGAGGAAGGTATATGCATCCATGTCTGATAGGACTAGGTAAATAACTAAGGTGGGTAGGATCCAGGGATATTGGATAGAGTGAGTAGGTCGGTATTAGACTAAACAGACATCTCTATGTTTGTTAAGACTATCCTCGTAATGACCTATTAAAAATTAGGACCAAAAGATTGTCCAATAGGTTTAAACTATGTCAGAGATATTAGATCTTAGCATCTTTATAACTCAACCTCGACCCTCTGTTGTCCCATGTGGTCATGATCAACCTGATTTCGATAATTGACTTAAAACTCCAACTCTGATACGTAAAGTACAAAGACTACAAAAGACTGTAGCTATTCTCGTCAGCAAGATGTTTGTTATTTTATTTTGTATTTTTCTTTTCTTGAGTCTAGGTTTTTGTAAGTCAAATATCACTGGTATTTAGATGAACATCCCCACTCAAACAAAACCTACTCATACCAAACCAAACTCATACCTAAAAGACATTTTGAAAACAAGAATATTCTGAAAACCTAGTGCCCGAACTCGGACCAAACTCGGTCCTCCTAAAATTCTTCCTGGTCAGAATGATTGCCTATTATTTTGGATCTCAAACGTTTAAAAATTTGAACGTTACCTAACCGAGTTATGTCCAAAATATGGTTTAAAATCCTATAAATAGAGAAGAGATTTTTACTTTACTCACTCAACTCACTCTTCATCTTCTCTATCTATTCTAAGCCTTCTATTCACCAAAGAGCTTTCAATCTTCATATTTCCAAGACAAATCCTATTCTTCTAAGTGTCGGTGTATTCCGATTAGAAGTGTTCGAGTTGTACAAGCTTGGGGTATAAAAGCTATTTAGTTAGTATTGAAGTTTATTTGTATACTTTGGATAAAAATACGACGTTGTACATCGAGCAAGAGTATTCGAGCATGGACTAGTCCTTTCAGAGGAATACCAGGATAAAATCTCGATGTTTGCATATTGTTTCTATCTCACTACTTAATTTTAGCTTTTACATTATTGCGTTAATTATCTGCCTTTACTTGCCTTTACTTGTATTATTTTTAATTAGGGAAATTACTTCTGATACACTCTATTTACCCTCCTCTAGAGGTGCCATCGATCCTACAATTGGTATTAGACACGATTTCTCTAAGTTGGACTAAAACTCCCTGAGAAAGGGCATCATTATACACAAGTAATGGTAAAGGCCAGTCAACAAATATGCCTTCCCTATTTGATGGCACAAATTACACGTATTAGAAGACATGCATGAGATTTTATCTCAAGTCACTTAATTTTGATTTATGATCAATTGTTATTGATGGTTATAAGAAACCAGCTCAAATCCTTATAAATGGAAGCCTAGTTGAGAACCCACATGACAAGTATACTTATCATGAAAAGAAGTAAGCAAGCCTTGATGCAAAAGCTATAAATGCTTATTTTGTATAGTAGATAGAAATAATTTAATAGAGTAGCAACATGTGGTACGTCTCATTTTGGAAACTTCTTGAGATAACTCATGAAGGAACTTCACGGGTGAATGAACAAAAAATCTCAAGACTAACACAAGAATATGAGGCTTTCATAATGAAGACTAATGAGACTACATCTAACATGTTTACTCATTTCTTAGATATTGTTAATCTCTTATCTTCTCTTGGAAAAGATTACAACACTCATGAAAATGAAAGGTACTTCGTGGATTGACCAAGAAATAGAATTCTAAAGCAACAACTATAATTGAAAGGAACGATCTCACAACAATGACTCTCGAGATGCTTATGGAAAAGCTTATGACACATGAGCTGGACCTAAAGGAATTTGAAGGGCCAACACCAAAGAAGAGACCATTACATTCAAAGCTCATCACAAGATGGCCTCCGATGACGAAAGTGAGAATAACAGTTCAGACAATGATCAAATGGCCCTTATGACTTAGAACTTACAGAAGATGTCTAAAGTATGAGAAATCAAAAAAAAAAAAAAGATTCCAGAGACGACAAAGAGCCGATATGCTATAACTATGAAAAGACATGTCATATCAAAAG
>JANAVB010013594.1:1951653-2016671 GCA_029216955.1 Iris pallida
ATTATATATATATATATATATAATACTTATGTATGTACATAGAATATGAGATAACTCGCGAGATATTAAACTCAATATCTCGCGAGCTTTAGAAAGCCCAAAATCCATCCCCTAGCCAGCTTGGGTAATAGGGAACCAAAGTCGCATAGCCAGAATCTTTAGGGAAGATTTGAATTCAAATCCTCCACAGATTTGAATCAATCCCGAACCCGAATCCTTAAACCTCATGTTCTATTCTTAATCAAATGAAGAAAGAAAGATGAAACCCTACTTGAGAAATCCCCTGTGTATACGAACGAAGGGGAACACTATCTTTTCAGAAATTTTGAAGGGTGCAACCTCGAAGAGATAAAGAATCCTCCCTCCAATTCCAAACCCTCATAGGAGCTTGACGACCCTTCACGACCACCTACAACCGGCCATCGCTGCCGCATGCACCGTCATGGACCGCTGCGACCAACCCAAGCTCGACAACCCGAGAATTGCTCTGTGACAGGTTGTCAGTAAGGTACCCATGTTCTTGCCCGATTTTTTCTTCACATGTCTAATTAAATTACGAACCGTCAATTCCTATGGATAGTCAACCTATACACATAAAAACCCTATCAATTAGTTTTAATAGAATATGATTCTATTCGACGATAAATTGAATAGAAATCGACGAAAAACTGTCCGAAACAGGACAATTTTAGGAAATCAATCCACTATTTTTGAAGGAAATTTCTAGCCAATTCATCGACCAATTTGAGAATCTATTTGAATAGATTTAAACACAACCTATAGGGCTACAAAACCAATTTACAGAAGTCAATTTTGACGACTGTGTGCCAAGAAATCAGTTTCCCAAATCTGACAAAAAACTATTTTCAAACTGTTGGAAATTTAGAAAAGCTTTCCGATACGACGTGCGCCCCAACAAACCGAAAGATGTGGTCACAACCCATGAGCATAGAAAGACGTGTATGGATGCTGTCGACATGTGGAATTTGACGGAACTCGATTTCGTTGTGCATGCACGACGAAATCGAGACATATCGGTCGAGATACCCCGTATCGGCCCTTTTGCAAACTAATCCATAACTTCGTGCACGTTCGTTATCTCGAGATAAAACTTACGCCAATAGGACTGTTTTGTTTTTCTGATCCTGTAAAGACCCGCACCCGCTTTTCGGATATGAGGCGTGTCCAAGCCCAGCCTACGCCGCAGTGTCGACGGTAGAACGCTGTCTAATATAGACATGTCATAGAAATTTAGAACATTTGGGCAATCTATATCTCATCCACAGAACTAAGATACAATCAAATAACTCAAATGAAACTGAATAATAAATAATAATATAAAATCAAGTTTTTCAAGTATCCAAGTCACGTTCGGTGGACACAAATCCACTTCCAATAGACGAGTGTAAAAATAGAACATAAAAATGAAATAACTGAGTCCAAACTACTAATCGTCAAGATACTCTCAGCTGTAATGGTACCATGGTCCAACGCTGGCTCAAACCTGCTCGGGTGCACCTAGCTCAATACTCGGCTAACCTGAAGAGATCATCAGGTCCTCAGAGGACTAGCAAGATACATAATATACAAGCCTTTCTTAACAGTTTATCAAGCATAAAGGAAATCTAGGATATAAACAAGTAGAGACTAAACGATCACGAGGCATGAATATATGAACAACTACGTACAAATGAACAGTAGGAAGACAAGTAAACAAGAGATCAATGGATATCAAACCCTCGTCCCGAGTGTGGACTCACAGGTTTGAATCTAGTCACTAACCCTCGCCCCGAATGTGGACTCACAGGTCAGTTCAAGACAAATCACCTTCACCCCGTGTGTGGACTCGCAGGTGCAAACGGTCAACCCTCGCCCCGAATGTGGACTCGCAGGTTGTAAGATTCGAAGTAAGGAATTTGTAGTTCAGTTTATAACACAGTCATCCTACGATAACTCAATCCAGTACAAGTAAAAAACATGTCCAAATAAGGCTATATGGCTAACTGTGAACAAGGGCTATATAATAATGAAGAACCACATGGCAGCAATCAAATCAGGATCAACTGGATGAAGATAAGCATGTAATAAAGCTGTAAATAAGGGCGAGGTATACTTGCCTGTGGTCCTGAGCTGCTACACGGGTTACAATTCGTATCGATGTCCAAACTGGAGTCACACTGTCCTATTTAATAAGATACAGGTTACAATGTGTTCTAAATTGAATAATTGAAATAAACAATGCATTCTACATGCTCTAGGTCAAAAGTCAACCCAAAGTCAACTCTCTAGCCAGCTTAAGTCAAAGGTCAAACCTAGGGTTGGTCAACTAGGTTATTGGTCAACCCTTTAGGTCAACTTATAGTAAGGCTAACTCCTAAGCCAAACCACATATACTAAGATAAAATACATATATATGTCTATATAGGGCATACCACTTAGTTCCTAGGTTTTCCTTCCTATATCCAACTGCACTATATGATCTCTCCATATGTAACCATACCTATACACTCACAGAGGAGAATTCATGTACCCAAGTTTTTCACCATTATGTACACACTGTTTACATGATGAAGTTCCTGTCATGTACTGAATACACATAGACACTCTATATCACTCTAGTTCATACCTTGAAACTCTGTACTAACTTACAGTCCTATTTAATATACAATTTCAGACATCCCATGTTCCCAGGCGTCCCCTGCTAAGCTGCTCTACATTTTCCTTCTCTATATAGGCTACACTGCTCCTATATATATATGTATGCCCTCTTAGCTAACTGATAAGGACCCAACCTCTGTTATACTGAAAGGATACATTAGAAATCATAACCCTTGCCTCTCTCTGTTGTAGAAATAAAATGTAAAATGATAAGAAGTGAACAAGAAGGAGAAGATTGGCAAATCAACAAACAACAAAGCCCAACAAGCACTTATTTCAGACAGCAAAAGGATGCTGATCCGAATAGGGTTTTAGAAGTTTGAGTTTTGATAAACAAAACAGAGGTGAACAAGGTTATGACATTTGGGATTAGATATTGTAAACTGTATGTTCTTCTTAGCCACCAGGAACTCAGTTCCTATACTCTAATATCAACCTACAAGTCATATTGGTACCAAGGCTACCACATAACTGGTATGGCATTTGAATTACATATTTTATTGGTGATGGCTAATGGAGTATCAGAAGTGAAAAGAAAGTATCCTAAGTTCATCCAAGCATACATTGGTTATCTAACACCCACTTCATACACTAGCCTTTCAGATATCCTATCTTACACTAGATAATACCCTCTTCTAGTATACAAAATCTGAAAAGCATAACCCACAAGGCTATATTCATTCACCATAATGTTTAGGCCTCTAGTGTGTGCAACCATCCTGCTGATACGAAGGGTTTGTCACCAGGTCCTATATTTACTCTCTAGTTCTTACCTTTTCAAATCTCTGTGTTCCCATGTACCCATATATACAGTCCTAAAATGGAACTGTTATCATGTAAGCCTCTCACCCCTGGTACACCACCCATGACTGAACCTACAGGGTCATACGATATGCCAAAAGTATCTTGGTATCAGTTGAATATAAAGGGAAGTTCATCTATTATTGTCTAATGGGTATCAAAGGGGAGTTCATGCCTAACATGCCTTCGAAATCCTCACTAGGTTTGCACTAGTCTGTGGCCTTCCTATATGCAGGGTAGGTTTGGTAGGTACCCCGATACAGATACTCAAGACTACCCATTGGCCATACACTTTTAGTTCTTGTGTGCTATGAGGTATCCTTGTGCCTATGGGTCATACTCCATAATAGTTCTTGTTATATAGGTAATATAGTATGATGCTCTTTATGTACTGGACCATGGTAGAGTTCCTGGGAATTAAAGCAAAAGTCAATACCCAAGAATTTCTTCCCTTCTTAATGTACAAGGACAGTGCATCAGTGACTCTTAGATATTAAGATACGACAAGTTATAAATTCAGCATGCAAAGCTTCTAGCCTACACATGGGTAAACCTACGGCCGAATGAGTTGTCCCATCTATTCCTCTAAGACTAGGGTCCTCTGGTAACCCCTAGGCACTGATGTATCCTATGCCATTGACACCTAATAGGGACCCTGATACAACCTTCTATCCCTGTTACCCATTGTACTCTGTCCAACCCTCTGTTGGTTAAGGCACCAACATATTATATAACTTATCTAAAGGTTTATATCATCATATGTGTCACAGGTTTCATGAATCCACAGATGTGCTGTAGGTATGGTGCTTGTGGTGCCTATGACTTACTGAATAAGTGAATGGACCCATGGTCATGTGTCAATCCACCCCATGTCTCAGGACTCCTATTGCTCTGTTACACGCTTACCTATACACTTCTTTATCATCTATTAGGTTCATCTCACCAACCTGTACTTGCATTCCCTATAGCACCCTACATTAGCTACCAGGTTGATAATGGGTAGGCTCGTCCTGTACCCTAAGGTTCCTTTTTGTCAATGCTAGGAATGTCATTGTCAGGTGTCTCTCGAAGGGCACCCATCATGGCAATGGGTCTGTATGCACTCTATTGAGCCTGGCATAGCCTTCCTGTCCTGACACTCCTTATCTGTGGTTATGTAGAGCATAGACCCTCCCTGCCATAGCTACTGATACCTGACCGTATCATGAAAGGTCAGATACCACCCCCTATCCCGAACCTTTTTAATCCCATAACCCATACCACTACACCTTAATCTAGGATTTCGTTTAGGAATTAACACAAACACCTTATTTATTTGACTAGGTTTAAGGAATCAATGGACATGGTAGATAAGAGAAAGGTTTACCTGTTTTAAAAATTTAACTGCTCTGTTCTTGAGTCCTCTTGGCGACAGTCTTCACAAACTGGAGGAGAGCTTAGGGTTTGGAGGAAGGAGAAAATGATTGATTCCTCATATATTTATATACACTACGTAGATAGGATCGAATCGATTAGGGATGGACTGAGATTATGCTAAGGATGGTAGGAAATCTCCTAGTTGCATATCGAACCTAGCTTTAAAAGGAACGACCAAATTTGAATTTGAATCTAACAGGTTGTCAAGTATAACAGAGTGTTTGAGTTGGGAAATTTATATCAAGCCCCCTTAGCAAACCGATTATTAGTAAGCCCATCCTCTAATGCTATGTTATATATATATATATATATATATATATATATATATATATATATATATATATATATATATATATATCCTCTATGAATAAACCTCCAAGTATAAATTATATTTTAGTAAAAAAATATCTACCAAATCTAAAATCTCTATCTCGGGTCAAATAATATATTTTAAAAAAAATTAATTTCAGAATTTCAGGACGGGGGTTTACAAATCCTGTGAGCTAAGTTTATTTCGATTCTGAGAAGGTCGACCGAAACGCCATTTTGGCTGGCCCGCGACCCGATCCAACGGACGAATTTGTACAAGATCCACCAAAATCCAACTCTGGACATACGATTGGCTTCGTATCGTCAAATCGGGCCCATAGACATATAGTTTGATGACTTTAGAGATTGTAGATACTGGTACGCTTTTCGGTACAAAATGGGTCCAACGATGGACATCGTTTGTATCCAAAATTATGATTTTGCCCCTATGTTTAGAATTAGACTTTTGGGTAGGCGTTTTTAGATATTTCTTTTATACTAAACGTGTTGGTGATGTCTGTTTCAGCATCAGGAGACTGTTGTACGAGTTTGACTTTTATGGCTTACTGAGTGGTTGGTATTATCGTTTTTACCAGCAAAGGACCCCAGGCAAGTACATATATTTATTGCTTTCAATTCCTGATAGTTTTTTCATTTCATATTATATATATGCTTTTCCTGCCTTGCTGACACGCTTGTTACACGGGTTAGTATCATGGATCCTACATATTATATTTCTTGTTTACCATCAATATGATTGTCGTGTTCGTGACTTGTTCGAATCCATGAGTACTAGTCGGGTAGGGAAATATCTTAATAGATGTGTGAACTACCCTTTCCATCCCTAGTATCTTTTGTAGAGAATATCAGCCGCACACGATACGTACGAGGTACCGGATTTACCCCTTAGTCGTTCGCACGTTGAACACGATATTTCAACACACACAGATAGATATTGCTTCACTTGTTCATCCTGTGTCACCATGTTTCCTTCTAGTTGCTATATTTTGTTATCGAGTTGCCTGTTCACTTTTCTACTAAACATTATGCCTGTTACTTTCTAGATTAATTCTCGTATGCTATTTTTATGTCTTACAAATTATATCATGTCTTGAATAGCTTGTCATATGTGTGCTTGTTCCATTCCTGACTGGAAACCAACATTTTTCAGGTTACTTGTGGTTTCTCTTAGCATTGGAAGATACAGGGGTACTTGCAGGCAAAAACCTAGAGATTAGTTAGATAGACTAATTATACTTTTCTTTAAATGTAAAACTTATAAAAATTGTAAATTGGTTAGTTTGTGAATGAGCAATAAAGTTATTATTTATGTAATTTTGAGCATTGTTGCTAGACTACTGCCGACACTGTCGCATAGGTTGGCTTGCCCACGCACTCGCATCCCAAAAAGCGGTATGGGTCGTGAGAAATCCAACTGTGTCTTCCTTCAAGTCGTATTCCTACTCATCTCATCCTTTATGATCAAAGAATCTTCATATTCTTCTAATCAACCAGGGTGGATCACGTTAACTTCTATTCCAACTTAGGCTAGCCTAGACAAGGACGACATGGTTTAGTCTAATGATCCCCGCATTTCTGTTAGGGTTAAGCCTAGTACCGTACTCTATTCTACATCCTATCTTGGTGGAGTGTCTATACAAGCCTACCCACCTTAGCTAGACACCTAGTCCTGTCAAGCATGGGTTACTATATCATTTAAGTAAAAACTTTCTAACTTAAAGTGATAATTTACATGTCGTCGTCGAATCACCAATTTGCGACTCAATGAATCATTCAACTAGAGGGATTTTCCTACAGAAACTAAACCTCGATAGACATGCCCTTCTTACTATCGATCTATCTAGTACGGACGTCTATCCAACCCCTTTATACCCTGAATAATCACCTGCAAAATATTCTATCTATCTTAGTCATATCCTATGATAATATAATACTGAAATAATTATAAAACACAAGTGTTCGTCCTTCTGAGAGAGAAAAAAAGATGAGAATTCATAGATAGTAATTCAAGAATGGTATGATTGAGCATAAATACGAATTTTTCAAGGGCGGTGGTAGAAGTCAAAGAAATTTTCAATAGCAGTAGCAGATTGAGATTCTAATATATTATCCTAATGCAGGCTCGTTCGGTACAGTAACGTAATCGAAACGATTTATCTCGATCTGCATGGGCCACCACATACCAAGCTACTTCCATACCAGATCAGCATTTATTAAAGTATCAATCGTAGTTTTATCAAATTATCAAAATGAGGGAGATTGTTGGCCCATGTGGTCATGATCAACCTGATTTCGATGATTGACATAAAACTTCGACTCTGATATGTAAAGTACAAAGACTACAGAAGACTACAGCTATTCTCGTCAATAATGAGGGAGATTGTTGCAAAATGGTTTAGGGATTGGTATATGTGCCCTCGTAACTAGGATTCGTGGGCTCTCACAAATGTCCGTCTTTTGTCTTGATATTTCTGTCTGTCTTTAGTTGCAGTTTGTGTTTTGCTTCTTTTGGACATCAATGTAATCTTTTTCCTTCTTGTCTGAATGAAATAATAGAGAACTTTTCTGGCTTGCTTATGAGATGTAGTCATGTGAATGTAACTAATTTTGAACAGAACATATTCGCTCTGTTCTTTGCTTGTAGTAGTTGCCCCAATGGGAGACTTTTTGTAGACCTATTATCCTTGGCGTACCCTAGTTCTGGATACGGATAATAAGTTGGGAGAGAGCCAACATATTTACTCAAAGGTAATGAGGACGTGGTAAATATGAGGGTTTCTTCGATGGCCTACTAAGAGGTAATGAGGACGTGGTAGGAGTGGGCTCTATGAAGGGGTACATAGAATGACTCAGAGGTAATAAGGACATGGAAGTTCTATGTACAGGGGTGATTTATTTTTGGCGGAAGTGAGACGACTCAGAGGTAACATCGACGTGGTCGTCTTGGGAATTTTGTGGATCTATTACCCTTTTTGTGTACTGAGAGTACGGGTAGTCGATCATGAGGGATGAGCTCTTTCAGAAGAATAAGTTCAGAGGTATGGTCATACATTACTTACTACCTAAAAGAGTGACCGGAATGTAAGTTCAGAGGTACCTGCGGGTACATAACTCAGCAATCTGGGATATTTGGGGGAAGAATATGAGTTCAGCGGTACTGAAGGGTGCATAACTAAATAATATGGGATTTTGTGAATGTAAGTTCAGCGGTACCGACGGGTACATAACTCAATAATCTAGGGTTTTGTGAATGTGAGTTCAGCGGTACCAGAGGGTATATAACTCAATAATCTGGGATTTTGTGAATGTGAGTTCAGCGGTACCGGCGGGTACATAACTCAATAATCTGGGATTTTGTGAATGTGAGTTCAGCGGTACTGGAGGGTACATAACTCAATAACCTGGGATTTTGTGAATGTGAGTTCAGCGGTACCGACGGGTACATAACTCAATAATCTGGAATTTAGAGAATGTCGTTTAGACATAATATTTCTTCAGGAACTTGTCGTTGACGGACAACATGAGCAAGTCTCCGTTTTGTTTTGTGAGACAGTAAGCACCGTTGGAGAATACAGCCTCAATGATAAATGGACCTCCCACTTTGGCTGGAATTTACCGACAGTTTTGTGAGTCATAACTATCGGCCTCCGAACTGCCAGAACGAGAACGCCCACTTGGAATGTTCTAATTTTAACCTTCTTGTTGAAGGCTCCCGAGATGCGTGCTTGGTATAGCTCGATTCGTTGCTGAGCCAATAGGCGCTTTTCATCTAAGACCTCCAACTCTTGTAGTCGGCAACGGTAGTTATCGTCCGTCGTCAATTGGTAAGTGAGAGCGACGAGGAGCGAGCGTATTTGAGTCTCTAATAGGAGAACTGCCTCACTCCCATACACCAGGGAGAATGGTGTGTTCCCAGTGGCCGTTCGGACTGTAGTACGGTACGCCCATAAGCACTCACCAAGCTTCTCGTTCCAGTCGTATTTGTTGGATGATACGAACTTTTTGAGCAACTTGATGATGGTTTTGTTGAATGCTTCTGCCAACCCATTTGCTGCTGGATTGTATGGCGTCGAAGCAACATTCTGAATTCGGTGTTTATCGCAGAATCGATAGAAGGCGTATCTTGCGAACTGAGGACCATTATCGTGGATTATCCATCGGGGCAGTCCAAAGCGATAAATGACGTGATGCTTGAGGAAGCTGATCACGTTTGAAGTCTTTACTTCTGCAAGCGGAACAACTTTTGCCCATTTGGAGAAGTAATATGTGATGGCGAGTATGAAGCGATGTCCTCGGGACGAAGGTGGAATGATCGGACCGATGATATCCATTCCCCATGCTTCGAATGGCCAGGACGCCATTGTCGGATGTAGAAACTCGGATGGCTGGTGGATGAAGTCCGCATGGACTTGGTAGGCTTTGCACTTTCTTGCGTAGTCTATCGTATCTGCTACCATCGTGGGCCAGTAGTAGCCCATTCGGCGAAGACGGTCTTACAATTTTGGGCCAGGCTGATGGGCCCCGCAGACACCGTCATGAGCTTCGCGTACGACTTCTGCGTTTGACAAACATCGAAGTAATAATCCATCGTAGGATCGGCGATACATCATTTTCGTCTCTGTATCGTAGAAGAATCTGAGAGAACGTCTTCTGATAGAGGTGGCTTCCTTTGGGTTCTCGGGCAGGATGTCATAGACTACGAAGTCTATGAATGGTTGTCTCCAGTCTGGTACTTCGTCGATCGTCTGAACGAAATAACTCGCCACGAATTGAATGTTGTTCTTGGGACAGACCAGTTCATGGCCTATTACGTCCACCAAATGATAAATTTGGTTCGGCACTGCTAGGGAAGCGGCAAGGCCTGCTAGGGCATCGGCTTCGATAGTTTGGAGTCTGGGGACGTGTTCGATAAAGAACCCTTCAAATGACGGGATGATGTTGATCACTATTTGGTGATAGGGGATCATATCTTCATGGCGGACTTCGTATGAACCCCGGATCTAATTGACGTTAACTGTGAATCGCCGTATGCTTAAGATATTCTATCCCCAACTCTCTTGCAAGTTGGAGGCTAATAATTAAAGCGTTGTACTCGGCCACATTGTTAGAGCAGGGTTCCGTGAGGGAGTAAGCGCGATTGATTACCAGTCCGGAAGGAGAAAATAGTACCACCCCGACTCCGACGACGATGTTGCCCTTGGGTCCGGTCCTAGAAGCACCGTCGAAGAACATTTGCCATATATCATCGTGAGAGGTCGCATGCGAGTCGACAATCTCATCTGGGATTTCTTCGTATATTCTGGCTGACTTCGAGCCTGGGTGGGCTGCTAAAAAGTCTGCTAGAGCTTGACCTTTAACAGCCTTTTGCGGGACGAAGATCATATGGTAGGGAAATAGTAATATTGCCCATGTAGCGAGGCGAGAGCTGAGTACCCCTGGTTTATTCATGAGGACCCTGAGGGGGTTGACTCATGATATCACATGTATGGTTTGCCCCATGACATAGTGTCGCGTTTTTTGAATGGCGAACACTAGGACGAGGCATTCCTTCTCCACGACGGTATATCGGTGCTCTGGCCCAATCATCATTCGGTTGAGGTAATATATTGCTTGCTCATGGCCTACATCGTTGTTTTGTGCTAGCAGAGCGCCGAGGGAATGCTCCATTGCTCGTACATAGAGCAGGAATGGTTTTTCAGCAACCGGGGCCACCAGGACTGGAGGATTCGACAAATATTCTTTGATGCTGTCGAAGGCACGCTGACATTCTTCATCCCATACGAATGAGATGCCCTTCTTCATAAGATAGGTGAATGGCTGACATCGTTCGGAGAGGTTGGAGATGAACCTCCTGATGTAAGCTAACCTCCCTTGAAGGCCTCGGAGTTCTCGAAGATTTCTTGGGGGACTCATCTCCATGATTGCCTTAGTCTTCTCAGGGTCTATGTGGATACCCTGGGAGGTGATGATGAAACCCAAGAACTTCCCGCTGGATACGCCCAAGAAGGATTTTGTAGGGTTCATTTTCAAATTGTGCGCTCGTATCAGGTCGAACACTGTCCTTAGATCATGCTGATGATCTTCCTTAAAGCGGCTTTTGACGGCGATGTCGTCAACATAGCATTCCACTATTTTTTGTAGGTGGTCTCTAAAGATGACGCTCATAGCTCTTTGATAGGTGGCGCCAGCATTCTTTAAACCGAAAGGCATGACTGTGTAGCAGAACGTGCTTATTGGTGTTCAGAATGATGTATGCTTTTCGTCGTCGGGAGATATCTTAATTTGGTTGTACCCCAAGAAGCCATCCATGAATGACATACGTTCGAAGCCACAGGTATTGTCAATCATGATGTCTGTGATAGGGAGGGGGAACTCATCTTTGGGACACGCCTCGTTCAGATTGCGGAAGTCAATGCAGATTCGAATCTTTCCATTCTTCTTGAGGACCGGTACTATGTTGGCAACCCAGTCCGGATGTTGTTCCTCATGAACAAAGCTGCTGGCTATCAGTTTGTTGACTTCGGCTTCGATCGCATCGATGATGCCTGGGCGAAAGCGTTATTGCTGTTGTTTGACTGGCTTTGCATCTGGCCAAATGTTGAGCTTGTGAAGAGCGACATCGGGGTTTAGTCCTGGTATGTCTTCATAGCTCCAGGCGAACACATTAATGTATTCTTTGACGAGTTCCAGTAGCGATTCTGGCTCTTCATCTGTCAGGCTTTTACTAACGAAGATTGGTTTTGGAGAAGAGTCGATGTCGAGATCCACTTGCATGACCTCATCTTCAGTAGGAGGCTCTCTTTGTTCAAACCGCTTTTCCTATTGCGTATCCAGCTGTTGGGCCCACGGCTCTAATTCGAGGAGTTCAGAAAAGTCTTCACCTTCTTCGTAAGCATCAGTGAATGCCATATTGACAGACAGGATTTGCCTGAATACATCCCCGATGCTGATATCCGAATCAGAAGTTGGTAATCCGGTTGAGTGTGAATGCCAGTCGCATTCCTCATCTGAGCTTTCAGGGGTCGTTACAGGTGTAACATATCCCAGTCCGTATCGGGTCTTGTTGTAGTAGTCCTGTGGTTTGCCAGCCGGGACCGACGACTTTAAAGGTAATCGTCGACCAGTGCTATAGTTCAAACCTGGCGTAGTCTCCAGATCATACCCCTATTTTTGCATGAGGTATTTCGATTGGGGGCTATATAGATAGAGAGGCAGTCTCCCGACGTCCGATTCGAGATCGACTTCTTCTATGGTGAAGGGCTGTGGATCATTCTTCCGACCGAAGATGATTGGATGGTCCTCTCCCTCGATTATGCGGTAAGTGTCTTCCACGGGAGTAAGGTGATTTGCGGTGTAAACATTTGTCACCTATGTGTAGGTGAGCGCCTATACCGTATTCCATAGCATACATTGTTCCAAGCTTATTAAGCCTGATGTAGTTCAAAGATAGCCCTTTATTGATGAAGTAAGGTATCTTTTCTAACGGGATTACATCATCTGCGGATGGAACATCAGTGTGAGCAGCCACATACTTGGCCAGTTCTGGTTCTTCTTCGGCCACCCCTTGTATAAATGAAGACTGAGAGGATGACTTGGGCAACTTGATCATCAGGGGTTCCGCTGGTGGAGAAGAACGTGGAGTCGTTGGCAAACTAGCGACCCCCAGTTTGGTACTCGATGCTGGGCGGGGAGTGGTTGGCTTGCTAGAAGCCCCAGACTTTGTATCGGGCTAACGATTCTTTTTGGGAAGACGTATCGTCATTGGCTTGTCGGAGGAATTGAGCTTCTCCGTTTGTGGCTGGCCGACTCTAGGCAGTCTGATTGTCAGTGGCTCCGTTGTGGGTCTTGGCGCTTGACCGGACCTTGGCAGCCGGATTATCATTTGCCCTTCTTGTGTCGAGAGGCTGATTGCGTCCTTACGCAGAGCGGCCGTAAGGGGTACGAACTTGCCAGGTTTGCGAGCTTGGAGGTGGATCGTCAGAGGTTCTTCTAATCCTGTGGCTGTCTCAGTTCGAGCTTGCATATCTCCTTCACCAAGGTACCTCTTCGACTTTTTGTATAAGCAGGAGTCTGAGTAGTAGGATTCGACCCCTTTGAAGGGATCGATGTCGGCAAATTCTGTCCTTACGAAGCCGTGTTTGTCGACATACTTGAAGCACTGGTGTAGCGTGGAAGGCACAATCATATAATCGTGTATCCAAGGGCGCCCCAGGAGGATATTGTAGGAAGTGTCTGCATCTATAACGTAACAGGTCACTTCTGACTGAAGATCGCCGATTTGGCACTTCAAGCGAATCTTTCCAATCGGGTAGCTCCTGTCCGAATTAAAACCGCTGATGGTGGTGCTTGTTGGCGTCAGGCGATGCATAGAAATGTGAAGATGGTGTAATAGACCCTTCGAAATGATGCTTATAGAAGAACCAGGATCAATGTGCATCTGATCCACCTTTACGTCATCGATGTATCCAGTATAATATAACGGACGATCATGCAGGTAGGTTTTGATGAGCATGTCCTGTGGAGTGAAGTCAATATTGGGTATCGCTCCTGTGCAAGAGCTGTCTTGGAGATCCACAGGCGGGATCTCTCCCGTGAGATTGACCTGAGCCAGATATGAGTCGGCATTCTGGAGTGCACCGCTCAAAGTCGCTCGAACATCCTTGTAGAGTCTTGTATAATGACAATTTGGCCGGTGTATTGGCCAATTGTGCCAAGATGTCAAAGTTGTAGGGCCTCTCTTAGTAGACGTGTGAACTACCCTTTCCATCCCCAGTATCTTTTGTAGAGAATATCAGCCGCACACGACACGTACGGGGTACCGGATTTACCCCTTAGTCGTTCACACGTTGAACATGATATTTCAACACACACAGATAGATATTGCTTCACTTGTTCGTCCTGTGTCACCATGTTTCCTTCTAGTTGCTATATTTTGTTATAGAGTTGCCTGTTCACTTTTGTACTAAATATTATGCCTGTTACTTTCTAGATTAATTCTCGTATGCTATTTTTATGTCTTACAAATTATATCATGTCTTGAATAGCTTGTCATATGTGTGCTTGTTCCATTCCTGACTGGAAATCAACATTTTTTAGGTTACTTGTGGTTTCTCTTAGCATTGGAAGATACAGGGGTACTTGCAGGCAGAAACCTAGAGATTAGTTAGATAGACTAATTATACTTTTCTTTAAATGTAAAACTTAAGAAAATTATAAATTGGTTAGTTTGTGAATGAGCAATAAAGTTATTATTTATGTAATTTTGAGCATTGTTGCTAGACTACTGCCGACACTGTCGTGTAGGTTGGCTTGCCCACGCACTCGCATCCCGAAAAGCGGGTATGGGTCGTGACAAATCCAACTGTGTCTTCCTTCAAGTCGTATTCCTACTCATCTCATCCTTTATGATCAAAGAATCTTCATATTCTTCTAATCAACCAGGGTGGATCACGTTAACTTCTATTCCAACTTAGGCTAGCCTAGACAAGGGCGACATGGTTTAGTCTAATAATCCCCGTATTTCTGTTAGGGTTAAGCCTAGTACCGTACTCTATTCCACATCCTATCTTGGTGGAGTGTCTATACAAGCCTACCCACCTTAGCTAGACACCTAGTCCTGTCAAGCATGGGTTACTATATCCTTTAAGAAAAACTTTCTAACTCAAAGTGATAATTTACATGTCGTCGTCGAATCACCAATTTGCGACTCAACGAATCATTCAACTAGAGGGATTTTTCTACAGAAACTAAACCTCGATAGAAATGCCCTTCTTACTATCGGTCTATCTAGTACGGACGTCTATCCAACCCCTTTATACCTGAATAATCACCTGCAAAATATTATATCTATCTTAGTCATATCCTATGATAATATAATACTGAAATAATTATAAAACACAAGTGTTCATCCTTCCGAGAGAGAGAAAAAGACGAGAATTCATAGATAGTAATTCAAGAATGGTATGATTGAGAATAAATACGAATTTTTCAAGGGCGATGGTAGAAGTCAAAGAAATTTTCAATAGCAGTAGCAGATTGAGATTCTAATATATTATCCTAATGTAGGCTCGTTCGGTACAGTAACGTAATCTAAACGATTTATCTCGATCTGTATGGGCCACCACATACCAAGCTACTTCCATACCAGATCAGCATTTGTTAAAGTATCAATCGTAGTTTTATCAAATTATCAAAATGAGGGAGATTGTTGGCCCATGTGGTCATGATCAACCTGATTTCGATAATTGACTTAAAACTTCGACTCTGATATGTAAAGTACAAAGACTACAGAAGACTGCAGCTATTCTCGTCAATAAGATGTTTGTTATTTTATAACGTATTTTTTTCTTGAGTCTAGGTTTTTGTACGTCGGATATCACTGGCATTTAGATGAACATCCCCACTCAAACAAAACCTACTGATACCAAACCAAACTCATACCCAAAAGACATTTTGAAACCAAGAACATTCTGAAAATGCCCCGAACTCAGACCAAACTCGATCATCCTAAAATTCCTCCAAGTTAGAATGATTACCTATTCTTTTGGATCCCAAACGTTCGAAAATTTGAATGTTACCTAACCGAGTTCTGCCTGAACTCTGGTTCAAAATTTCCTATAAATAGAGAAGAGAATTTCACTTTACTCACTCAACTCACTCTTCATCTTCTCTATCTATTCTAATCCTTCTATTCACCAAAGAGCTTTCGATATTCATATTTCCAAGACAACTCCTATTCTTCTAAGTGCGGGTGTGTTCCAGTTAGAAGTGTTCGAGTTGTTCAAGCTTGGCGTATAAAAGATATTCAATTAGTGTTGGAGTTTGTTCGTGGACTTCGGATAAAAATATGACGTTGTACGAAGTCGCAAGCCCTTCGGATGAAAGCTTGCATTTCCAAGATAGTAGATTTAACATCGAGCAAGAGTACTCGAGCCTGGACTAGTCCTCTTAGAGGAATACCAGGATAAAATCTTGGTGTTTGCGTATTGTTTCTATCTTACTACTTAATTACTACTTTTATATTATTGTATTAATTATTTGCCTTTACCTACATTATTTTTAATTGAAGAAATTACTTTCGCTATACTCTATTCACCCCCTCCAGAGGTGCCATCAATCCTATACCCTCACCTAGCAGACATATGTAACATGGTTATGTGTACGTGTAAGAATTGGAAGACTTGCTTATTATAAGGGCGGCTTATTAACTGTATTGCTAAGGAGATTGATATATAACCTATATGAGTAGTGATGAATTTCCCTTATAAAGTTATTAACCAATAGCACTAAGATAGTATCTAGGTTTTCTTAGGGAGCCCTTGATTACAGTCCACAAAACATAAAATTCTTGTATTATTTCCTAGAAAATATTACATCTCTAGAAGTCTTATTGATAGGATCATGACCATAATTTTCGTTGCTAAATTTATGTAAGTTGGTTAGTGCCTTGAACTGAGTGTATCCTAGCTCTTGGCATATTATGCCAACTTAGGTCCTATTGGTACCTACGTCCTCTAGAAACCATGTGCGATCAGTCGTACTTGACATCGTCCAAGACTAACCTTCTTATCCTTTTATACCATGCTTTAGTATAATTTCAATGATGTGATGTACCACCGACAATCTAGAGGCCAGCTTTAACAGCACCTGAGGTACCTCACCTTGAAGATGGAGTAGACATTCCATTGGCACCCGGAGGATAATAGAGAGGACCACTCACTGACGACCAGTATCAGCAGGACATAAAACAGGCTAGAGCTCATAAGCATAAATAGGCATTCGCCATGGTAGTTGAGGAGGCACATGCACCACCAGTCGCAAACGAGGGTGAGATTCAAGTATCATCGTTGAATTATTTTTAGATGTATGTGGTAGTATTTTTATCCATACCAATAGGCTTATGCCCTAGTATAGAGTAGATGTTCATATAGAGATCCATCTTGCCTAATAGGATTTTAGATACACTATTTCATTGACCACATCCTTGCTTGCACATGTATATATTGAAATTTCGAGGACGAAATTCTCTATAGTGGGTAGGTTGTAAGACCCTGTTTGAAAATTTTAGAATTAGTTGTGGATTAGGAATAATTTAGTTTTAATTAGGTGTAATGCCACAGTCCCACTATTCACAGGACTATGAACGTACATGCCAGCCGTATATATATGTAGGCAACTCCAATATATGGATACCACGTATACATACGTAAGCTGTAATGTAAGAGCTCCAGCTCATAACAACATTTAATGGTCCAAACAAATCTATATCTCATCCACGACAACAAATAAAAAAATAACTAGCCAACTGTATTAATGGTATATAAAATAAAATATTTGTCGGGTGGAGACAATCCACTACCAAACGAATGATTGTGAGTAACGTCTTGCTTACATTCTTTCTGTCGTTTAGTCCTCTTAGATGTTTGCTTAGCATTAGGACTAACCTTAGGCTGTGTAACAGGGATGGTCTATTTTTCTAACTTGATCTTTAACTTTTTAGAGATCGCATAAGACTCCTCATATTTGATAGTCATATCAATGAGTCTTTGCTCTGTGACTAAGTGTTTCTTCTTCTCTATGTCATAAAGCACTTGTACTTTGACATAGTCTTTTTCTTTCTTTTCAATAGTGAGGATAGCCTCTTGATAGTCTACTTTGAGCTTAGCTATCTTATCCGTGCTACTGGTAGTAGATGTCTCTTTTATAACTTCAACAAGATTAGACAGTCTAGCTACTTCAATTGTGTAAGCCTTAACCTCTTTGTGAGATTGCTTGTACTTATTCAACACATTTCTGTGTTTTTCAAGTAGTTTGCTAAAGGCAGTCTCTAGTTTATCGAAAGTAACATCATCGTACATAGGGTTAGTTGATACCTTATCTAGTGCCATCAGACAAATATTTGTACTGCTGGTAGGTCTATCCTCCTCATCTGATTCACTGACCTTACTTTCATGCCAGATGCTTGTATTTGCATACTTTGGACCTGTTGTAGCTTTCCTGCTTGATTTTGATCGATCAGATGAACTGCTCTTCTTTGACAATGGATAGTCCTTCTTGATATGCCCTGACTTCTTACATCTAAAGCAGATTGTTTCTTCTTCATTGCTTTCGTGGACGTCCTTCTTCTTTCAGTTTGATCTTTCAAACTTCATGAACTTTCTGAAGTTTCTGACTAGCAGGGCGTGCTTATCACCACTAGATGATACTTCGTCAGAGTCATTGCATGTGGTGGGTCTGAACTAGATTTGTATGGGCCAAATTGCATAGTTTTTTTTGGCTTTTTGGATTTTTGGATTTGTGGAATTAAATAGGTAAGCTTATTTGGATATGTGGACTGGGAAAAACCTAAGCCAGTATCAATCTCGAACGAACTCACACGTATATTTCCTAGACTCAATAAAATTAAAAATATAGAAGAAAATATAAAATGGCTCGATCTGGATTCCAATAAGATTTGCTTCTGGATGACAATGCGATGTTATGTAGCAGCGGGATAAAACACGTAATATTTCCTAGACTCATTTGAAGTGTTTAATCATGGCATCAATCCTTGTAGTTTTATGGCAATATGTATGATAAAACACGTAATAGTTTTATCGCAAGAGTATTCAAGTAAAGCATGCATAGTTCTATAGAATAAGCAGTTGTGTTCGTGCATTCACCTCTAACATTTCATTCACAATGATGTTATCAAGTAATTTAAGTACAAGAGGGTCAAGGGAGATAAAGGTCAACCACTCACCTTGATTGTTTGATTGAGGCGAGAGAATATTGGTTGCGCTTAGATAGCACCTACGCGAGAAATTGCATAAGCAACTGATAAGAACAATGTCGTATTCAATGAGTTCGATATTAATAAGAAATTCGAAGAACACAAGCCATGAAAACTATCGAAAACATTTATAAAAATGCATTCAGAAAACCCAAAGCGAATGAAGCAAGTACGGCATAAAAATATAGCAACGAGAGATCTCTTCCGACTCAGCCACAGAGTCCATCCTCGAGGCACAACCCGCTGAATATGGGACTTGATTTCTAAGAAGTCATTCCATAACGAGGAAAGGATCTTAATTTAATTTGTCCTGTTCAATCGATTCAATCGATCCTGATCGATCGGTTCTGACCAAATCGATAGCAACAGTGTTCTTTTATCGTGCGCCCCGTGGACGAAAAATGGACATAATGTAGGGATAGGACACTACATGGAGCATTACAGTGATGTTCGGGATCGTCTCAACAATACTATGGCAATATGGATATGTTATAGGGTCCTCCTTAGGCTGTTGGATCTGACTAAGAAGGGAGTCGACATGTTGCAATGCCTCGCTCAAGGCATTCCGGGTCTTTTTATAGAGACGAAGAAGCTCAAAGAGTGATAACCTCATGGGTGTATTGGCAAATTGTGCCAATATATCGAAGTTGTAAGGTTTGATCAACCCCGTTGCAGAATCTTTCTTTAGGGGCTTGTCAAAGCGAGTCTCCTTCTTTCTTTGTTTATCCGTCATAGGAGGCAGGGACAGACCTACCTCTGAAGCATCGGGTGCAGTAGGCATAGTAGGTGGAGGTACATCTTCCTCTAGAGTCGGATCGCCTTCTCGCTGGTATGGCAGACTCGACCGGGTCTTGCTTACATGCGCTTCGTCAGTCGAGGCGGAGACCATGCGACACAATTTGGACTTCATTCCCGTGGCAGAATGTATCATCGACCAGATCAGGTCTGAAACGACATCGGGATGGACCCACAAAACTTTGTCTCGCGGTGTTGTAAGTGGAACCAATCCTATGGCATTGTCGTGGGCTGCTAGGAGGTTAACGACCTCCATTGTCACCTTAGGGATCGGGGTAACGCTGTCTTGGGCCTCCGTTAATGAGAAGTTACCAAACTGACGAGTCACCATGTTTGCGGTGAATGTCTTGTCCTCACAGTCAAGTGAGAGGACCTTGGCATCAATCAACTGTGGATGGTAGACATACCGGTAATAGTGACAGTACTTAAGATTGTCTACCTTGTCCACCTCGTCAGGATGTTTGTGCGGAGGAAGTTGGAGCTTATCGCCTTTCATCAGCATATTGAAGAGCTCACGTACGTCGTCATCGTTGAATGAATAATTTTCCTTCGGCCTTGCTGCCTCTGCCGGCTTTTGGTTCAACGATGTTGAACCTTTGTAAATGTTGACGGTTAAGGCTTGCTTCCCTTTTCTGTCTCAGTCGATGTTGATAGCGTTGCTACTAGAGGGGCATTTCCCTTTATTGTCGATAGTAGAAAAGTTTATCCCTAGCAGGCGTGCCTCCTTGGCATTCTTTTCAGCATTGCCAGCGCTGATAATGAATGCAGTCCATTCGGTACACTGGGTGGAGTTGGTCTAAAGCTTGATTGCTGGAAGAATGTTCTTACGACAAGCGTCTATCAATACTGGTTCGGGGGTGCCAGAATGTAGCCTTAAGGATGCCTGACGGACGCATTCAATGTAGGCACCGACTGACTCCTTTTTCTTCTGGCAATATCCATGAGGGAGGACATTATCATATCTGTTCCTCCTTCATAAAACCATGAAAGGAAAAGATGCTTGAGATCTTCACAGGAGGAGATGTAGTTGTCAGCGAGGCTATAGAACCATTTGTAAGCCACCCCCTATAATGCCTCGACAAACAGGTTCGTGCGCAAGGTGTCGTCCTTTGGCAAGTGCCCCATTATGGAGGCAAAGTATGTCAAAAATTAACGAGAAGAATCCTTTCTGTCGAACGGGGTCAAGGACCGTAGTTTGTACTTGGGAGGGTAAACCACATTGTTCCATTCATGAGGATATAGTTGTCGAATCACAAGTTTTTGGAGTGCTTCCCTCTTGTCCTTAGCATCAAAACGATCCCGCAACTCCCTAAGAGCTTCATGTATGTCCTTTGCCACTAGCAGGGCGGACGACCTTGGTAAAGTATGATCGTTGGTCATAGGAGGAACCTGAGAGGTTGCATTATATTCTCCGTTGGTCCCCGGATCTTGGTTTGTTGGAACGGAGGCTTTGGTGGCAATCTATCCTTGAGCTCCAGAACCACTTGGGTCAGAGCTTGCATGGACTCACTCAACATATGGAGACCTATTTCGAGATTCACTATACGTTATTGATTATTGGACCCTTTACTATTTCCTCCATTATCACCTATTTATGTATACTGACATTAAATGAGAGGAAGTGGACGGGGTGGCGGATCTCTCGATTTTTGCCTCAGACCCTTGAGCCTCGCTGACCTGAAGGAAGATGGGGGATAGCTACCCTATCCTGTTGAGGATATGTACCCCAGGCGCATCGGTGTCAGTTCCATAAGAAACCTCGTCTTGCTGGAGCGAAGGATTATCATGGAGCATCAGGGAATTAGTACCCACAGCTTATGCTGCCGATGAAATAGCGGTCTCCCCTGAGGAAGACTTGGTCTTTGAACGGGTGTATTGGAACACCCCGGTATTGGGTACTGCTAGCTTGCCGCCTCAGGGACGACATTTTGATGCACAGGCCGAGACCGGAGGATTATTGGACTTGGAACTCTTCTTCAGATAAGGTGAGTTCCACGTACCTTAGCACGAGGCAATATGAAGTTCTTCCTCGTCTTCTATCAGCTCTATTTTTTAATATGCTGTCGGACCGATGCTGCTGTTTACAGTCGCTAAAATACAGACTGCCTTGGTGGAGGGGCTACTATTTTAGGACAACAGTAATTAATGACGATGTTAGCATAAGTATGCCTTGAAGAAGGCATATTGTGCGTAAAGGTTGTCTCCCTTGCTTTGAGTTTGTGACTAATCACATCACGCAAATCATATAAAGGAAGGCTCACATTCATACCTACTTCATGCCCGCAACCAAGCTTTCTGCATGGGTGTGTTTGCGAGTAATGTGCTCCCTGACCCAGTTCTAGCGCATGAGACGCGCCCAGGTAATTAATAGAAGACTGGTGGTGGGACAGACCCACTTCTGCGCACATTCGAATTGAGATCCTGTGTCTGAAACTACTGTATTTGTCCCCTGGCTTGGTTCCTACGCATGGGATGCGCCCAAGTTGTAAAGGGACTTTGAGATCTGACCCAATTCTGGCATATGAGATGCGTTTGGGTCAGTTTTATACAACTTACCATCAGCTGCGCGCACAACAGTCAGCGCATGCTTTTGGCTCTTTATCGGCATAGCACGCTGAGTGCACATGGCTCGTGCTGTCTTGGACTTCTTCGTACTAGCCCTCGAAGGTGTATAGTACTCAGAATCCAAATTTTTCTTGCCAAGGGTAAGCAATTCTGTAAAAAAACAGAGAGTTTTCGCTACATAGCAGACTCCATGCTTGGAAGAGTGGCTACGCCATTCTTCTTACATTGTGCCTTCGATTGAGGATGCATGGACTGGGGATGGAAGTCAATACTGCGTTTCCCAGAACCATGCGCTACATTGGACGCACCTTTAGCTTCGTTTCCCGAGTCAATAGTGGGTAATGGAGATCGAGATATTGATTTGTTTTTCATCAAAAACGAAGAAGGCCAAGGGCAGCATTCGGCTTTGCCTGCCCTTTTCTAACCGTCTCGGCCCGAGAAAGCGTTGGTAACAACATAAAGGAAGGGGTCTATGTAGCTGCTGCGATTGCCCTTTTCTTCCCTCTCATTTCCGTAAAAATAGCCTGCGTAGGCGTGTGATGCGTGCCCTCATTCTTGGAGATTTGGAACGCATCCCTCTTGTCTGTGGTGCATGGCACAGTAGCCTTAGGGACCCAGGTTTTGGCGAGTCTTCTTCGGCTTTGCTAACCCCTTTGAAGGGCTCGCATTGCCTTTGGAGAGTAAGTCTTCAAAAGCTTGCTGATCGAAGCGGACGACAAGTATCTTTTGAGAGGACCAAAGCTTCTCGTTGTCAGATTGCATCACGACCATCTCGTTGGAGGAGAAGGACGCCCCCAACGGAGTTGCCATCTTATTTTCCATCGAACAAAAGTGAGCAAACTTTTTTATTAACAAACAGGAGAAGTACAAAGAAATCCTAAATGTCACACCCTGATTTCGCAGAGTCATTCGTCCTCACATAAATCTCTAGGAACCAGTCATTCTCCCTTGGGCATGATGTCGTACAAGTCTGAATTGCACCTGTACAAGGCAAAGATGGTGCATAATTGATAATATTCAAATTAGGAACATATCGCAGTGGCACGAGCAGACAAATTGAAGATAGTAAGAACATCTCTCTCTTATTGAACAGAACACCTTATTACATGAGTTATAGTAACGGAGATACGCAGATAACTTGAAGTCATAATAAGGCATGGATAATTGAAATGAAGTACAAGGCTTGCACTGGAGTATAAAATTTACAACACAACTCACATTACAGTTGATAGCCAACTAAAACACTTGCCATATATGCTTATATTTGATACTTGATACATGGACTTATAACTAGATATGTCGACTTGGCTTATAACTCACTGCTACAATATACATATATATATATATATATATATATATATATATTTATGCCTAACAAATCTTCGATGCCTCGGGACTGATCAAGTCAATCTTAGTGTACTAAACTTTTCAAGCACGAGCACATGAAAAGAGCGCCAACAACGTGGGTCAGTACATTGTCATGTACTTGCGAGCAAAACCAGTCCACTCGCCTAAACTAACACTAAGTAGTCATGTGAGCAAACATTTATTAAGAGTGATATTTCTATTTGGGCCTAGCGTCAGTTTATAGTTCATGGACAGTATTATAGTAAAGCATGTAAACATGTTATAACATTATTTATGTAAAGGCATCATTGTAGGATACTGGTGTTAACATGTTCAGCAGGTTATAACAATACTCATCGGAAGATAACATTGTAGCAGTATTGTATTTAATATGTTAAGCAATAAAGTTGAATTCAAAATGTATGATAAACATATCATATTTAAGTAATTTCTTATCGATAGCCGACTCCCTTGTACCTGCATAAAATACGTGTTATATGATATACTTACTCTGTTTGCACAAAATATTCATTAGCTTGCATCCTGACTAAAAGTCACTAGCTTTGTTATACCATACGAACTTTTACCATATAGGACTTCAAGGTAATGCAATGACTTCAAAGTAGGTATCTAGGCTCTAAGAATGCCTCATAAAACCCGTATTACCAGAGCATGCCAATGTTTTCTCCGGGTTGGATCGGCCCTAGCGCCCCAGGCATACCGTCCGAGGAAACTAATCACCCCTTGTACACAAATTGTCCATGACCATGCGAATGCGTGTCCGACTCGATGGTGAACATAATCGCATGGTAAAATATTGAAAGTAAGTAGAGAAGGATTTCGATCATTCATTCACACACTTGGTGATCTCCTCGATCCCAAGCTAAATCAATTCACATTGCATCAATTCATCACATTGTAACATTATCACCTCATTCAGTTCTCAAAGGGATATACAGTATTTCATTCATCTCATAGGTGTATTTATCATTCATTTCATTGTATCAATAACATAGCTGGTTCATTTCTCATGTATCAAATGTTGGCCCATTGGTCATGGTCAAACCTGATTTTAATAATTGATCAAACTCTGTCTCGATATACGAATCATTTCAGATGTTTACTTATGTCGTTTTGGACACTGATCAAAAATGGATATCTACTCAGTTCAAGATCGAAGCTGTTTGCCACTCAAGAATGTATTTTCGTCAAAGCAATATAATTTTTATTTTTATTGAGTCTAGGAATACATTGTACACCAAGTCGTATTGGCAAATAGGCTATCCTAAAATCGTTTTTCAAAACTGACCTATCCTTTTTAAAATGACTTATATTTTTGAAAAACATCTATTTTACAAAAAGCTTCTGAAGGACTTTTCAAAAAGACAAAATTATTTTTTACAAAATCAACTGACTAAACCCTGACAGAACTCGGCCAGAGTTCGGCCAGAGTTTGGCCAAGTTGAACGTTATGTGAACGTTTGATTTTGAACTTGGTCTCCCTTCAGTTGCGGTTGGTTACAAAGAATTCTGTCTGAATTCTGTCAGAGTTCTGTCTTTGGAAAAACTATAAATAGAGAAGGATTTTGATCATTTCAAATCACCAATTCACTTTCAATCTCTTCTCTTCTAAAGCTTACATTTCTTCCAAAGAGTTCTAAAAAGCTTCCATTTTCAAATCCCAAGCCAGTTACAATCCTCTAGTCGATTTGCCAGTGCGGTGCGGTCTAGAAGTTTCAGAGCGATTGTAATCAGAGGCTTGATTGAAGATTCTCTCTTCACAATTGAAGTTGGTCGAGTTCTTCGTATCAAAGCTCGCGTCTGTAGAAGTTGCAAGGACTTTGTATGAAAACTTGCGGGATTTTTCAATAGTGGATTCAACTGGAAGCTAGAGTTCTTCCGACTGGACTAGTCCTCACAAAAGGGAAACCAGTATAAATCTCTGTATTTGCGTTTGCTTTCTGATCACTCTTTTTCATTACAGTTATTTATTTTTGTGATTATTATTATATCTGTGATCTAACTGCTAACGAGTTTTTAATTAAAAATATTCCGCTGCCTACTCTATTCACCCCTCCATCTAGAGTATTCTGCTTTACGATTTCGTTCATACAATTGGTATCAGAGCGGATTATACAGGTAAAGCAAGGTAAAGTTGCAGCTATATTCAAATATTTTTCAATTGTTATATAGATCATAGAATTACACATGGCAACTGTAAAATTCACAAGTGAAGGCCAAGCCACAAACAGACCTCCACGGTTTGACGGCACAAACTACACTTATTAGAAAATACATATGAGTTTCTTCCTAAAATCTTTTGATTTTGACTTATGGTATGTAGTTATTGATGGCTACAAAAAGCCTCCTCGTATTAATGTTGATGGAGTTTTAGTTGAAAAACCCCATGACAAATATACAGAGGATGAAAAAAAAAGGCCAGTCTTGACACACGTGCTATTAACGCTTTATTTTGTGCTTTAGACAGAACTGAATTTAACAGGGTGTCTACCTGCACAACATCAAATGAAGTGTGGAAGCTTCTCGAAGTAACCCACGAAGGAACAACACAAGTCAAGGAGTCAAAGATCAGCAGACTTACTCAGGAGTATGAGGCGTTCAAAATGAAGCCAAGTGAACCAGTCACTCAGATGTTTACGAGATTCCTGGATATTGTAAATCATTTGTCTTTACTATGCAAGGATTACAGTAACTATGAAAAGATTTGTAAACTTCTACGAGCTCTCACAAAGAACTGGATTCCAAAGGCTACAGCAACCATTGAAGGAAAAAATCTCTCAACAATGTCTCTAAAAATACTCATGGGTAAGTTACTCACTCACGTGTTAGAACTTCAAGACTTTGAAGATGCTACAACAAAGGAGAAGTCAGAGAAGTCGATCGCTCTCAAGTCTCAACATAGAAGGACTGTCGAAGATGACTCTGACGACAGCAACTCCGACTCTGAATATCAAGCTCTTTTGGTAAGAAAATTCAAGAAGTTTATGAGATTTAACAGGAGAACAAAAGAAAGCAACAACAACAACAACGAGGAAGATCCTATTTGCTACGGATGCAAGAAGAAAGGACACATAAAGAAAGATTGTCTAACAGCATCATCATCAAAGAAAAGCAGCAAATATGACAAAGGCTACCTGAAGAAATCTACATTAAAGAAGTACGCCAACACAAGCATATGGCATGAAAGTGAAGCCAGCGATTCAGAAGACGAACAATCAGATGACGCTGCAAATGTATGCTTGATGGCTTGCGATCAGGTAATCACTAATCCTCTATTTGATCCTTATGATGATTTCATCTTTGAGCAACTAGGAGAGGCTTTCAGTGACCTGTTAAATGATTACGGGAAACTGCATAGTAAATATAAAACCTCTAAGAAGGTACTTAAAGAGTACAAAGGTGAAATAACAAGACTTGCCGACCAACTAGATCATGTTAGAAATAATGACTCTTCAATTGAGTCTGGTGAGCTTTCATCTATTAAGTTGTTGTTGCACGAGACTATCAAGTTGTCTGAAGAAAAAGTCCAAACTATTATCCAGTTAAAGGAAGACCTATCTAAGGAAAGAAAGAGTCTCCAGTGTGCACAAGTCAGAATAGAAACACTTACATCTGACTATACTAGATTATATGACACTTCCAAAAAGTTGGAAATTAGTTTAGAAAAATGGCCTGAAGTTCCTGCTTCCTATTCTAACATGTGTCAATTACCGAATCATCGGAACACGCCCAAACCAAACACTGTCAGACCAAACCATACCAAACCTATTCCCAAGAAGACTAATAGGCATGCATTCTTCTACACTAAAAAACCAAAACCTACCAATCACGCACCTCACACAACTTTCAACACTCAACATACAAAATGTCATTATTGTGGCCTCATTAGTCATATATCTTCTGCATGTAGAATCAATAAGTTAGTAGATTTAAATGTTTATTCATGGATACCAAAAACTAACCAGTCAGGACCCTACAAGAAATGGGTACCAAGAGTTTCATCTGCAAATTGTTTTGTAGGTGGGATGCCCTTCATATGCTAGAAGCAAATGGATCCTCGACAGCGGTTGCTCACGGCACATGATCGGTGATGCTTCATTATTTGCAACACTGTCGAAGAAGAATAAAGAATGATACGTCTCCTTCGGTAATAATTTAAGAGGGTACACAATTGGTATCGGTGACATTAGTAAGGCTCCCTATCCTGTGATTAAAGATGTCTGTCTAGTTACCGAGTTAAAACATAATCTGCTCTGTATAAGCTATTTAGCTGGTCACGGTTATGGCATTAACTTCGTCAAAGACAAATGTATTATAGTTGATAGTTCAACTGGTAGTACTATCTTTGAAGGTATCAGGGAAGACAACATATATGTTTTTTTTATTTGTTGGAAGATGCTAACAAAGCAGGTAGATGTTTGATGGCCAAAAGCATTGAGAGTCAACTATGGCATATGAGACTGGTTGTAAAACCCCTAAATTTCTACTATTTTTATTAATTTGCATGGAATTAAAATTTTTGTACTGTATGTCATGTAGTCGTATTGTACGTCGTATGCAAAATTTTCGTTTGCTCGACGAGTACGAATATGTGCGAGCGTACATATTTTATAAAAACATTTTCTTTTCTATTTTAATATACACTTTCAAAATTATATAATTATTATTCTTGCTATAAAAAGCCTTTTGTTTCTAAAAAGTTATTAATAATAAATAATATTTTGTATACTAGAAAAGTCTAATTATGTAAAGAATATTTTTGCATACATATATTTCGTAATTGTTTATTGGTTTATTTTAAATAAAAATATAATTATCTAGATTATTAATATTAATATTTTATTATTTGAAAAGATATTTATAAATATTTATAAATTTTGAAATTATTATTGTTGGTATTTGAAAAATATTTTTGGAAGTTATTATGGCCATTTAAATCTTGATTTGATTTTTTAAAATTATTTAAATAGTTAAATAATTGAGATTTGAATTATTGATTTGATTTTAAACCAAGAATTTAATTAGATACAAATTTGATTTGTAATTGGAATTGGACTTTGATTTAAATTAGATTGTATTTAGATTGGATTTGTTTTAAATTAAATTGCGAATTATCTATTTTGGGTTTTAAAATTTTCCTAATCCTATCCAAAGTGGGAATTTCCACATCCTATAAATAGGCAGGTACTCCTCCATATTTTTCATCTACAATTATCCTCCACAAATGTGTCGTGCGATCGTGTCTGTGTCCATCCGTTCTTATTCCAATATATTTACATATACATTTATGTTCTCGTGTCGGACACACCCGACACCAAATCCTAACCACTACCCTAACCCGTCTCCTCCGTCCCTTTCAAACCCGCAGCAACTAGCCTCGCCACAGCCCGGCCATCCCGCCATAACCACAACTACCATCACCACCACCCTCATCGCCACGACCATAGTCCACACCCTTGCCACCACCTACCGAATCACCAACGACACTCAACCCAGCCCCTGTCCGTCGACTCCGAGACCAAACCCAAAATCCAGCACCCCCGTCTCCTCCGAAGCAACTCCATCCCGCAACCGCCGTTGCCATCCGACACCACAGCCAAAACCCTACGACCAACCACAGACCCCCGCCATCAACACCCTGACCACCGACCCCTAACCACACCACCGGCCAGTACTCTCCCGACCAGCCAACACCATCACCGACCTCCCGGCCACCCACCAAGACCCCGACACCGTCATCATCACCTCCGCCACCAAAAACCTCTGTCGCATCACCACTTCTTTCTCCTCCTCGGCCACTAGCCGGAAAAACCCCAGCAATCGACCAAAAATCCCCAAAACCACCAGAAAAAATAAAAACCTAAAAAAATAATTTAAGACACCCTCACCTGAACCCCCGTCCTCCGCCACCTCCGTCGACTCCGTCCGCACCCGCCGTCCCACTGTCCGGCGCCGCCCTGCGTCGCCGCCGCTCGCCCCTTCTTCCCTAGATCCATCATCCCCCCTGCGCCGGAGCAGCGTGTCACCGCCCCTGGCCACCGCCGGAGCGGTGAGCACCGACGACCCCCTCCTCGGTTGCTGGCGGTACTCCCTGACAAGCCGTGCCCTAGCCCTCTGCTGCCATATGAGACCGCCCTCGGCGCACCCTCCGCCGTCTGAACCCCCTTCCGCAGCCGGCGACGACAGCGCCTCCACGAAACCCTCTCTCCGCCGTGATCCACCCACCACGACATCGGAAAACCCATCTCGAGCTCTCCGCCGGAGTAGCGCCGCTCCTTTCTACTTCTCCTCCGTCGACTTTCCCCGCAGATCCTCACTCCCCCGCGCGAGCCACCGCCTATCGCCCGCTCCCAAGCTCCGCCGGACCGCCGATCGCTCCGCCCCTCGCTCTCTCTCTCTCTCTCTCTCTTTCCTTCTTTTCTCTTTTCTTTTGAAACGCAGCAGTCGAAGACTGACTGCTGCAGTTATAATGTTATTTAGTAGTAAGTTTATATTTATTTTATTATTAATAATTGATTCAGTTGCTATTTGATTTTTGGTGTTTGTGCATCAATTATCATTATTATCATTTTATGTTATTACTATTACTATTATTATTATTATTATTATTATTATAATTATTATTATTATTTTAATTGTTATTTAATAGTGTGTTGGTATTTTATCATTATTATTATTACCCTTATTACTATTATCATTATCATCTATATTATTATCATTATTATCATTCTTTATTGTTAGTATTGGAACTTTTATTAGTAACTAGTTCAGGTTTATAAATATTATTGTAAATAAGTTTTTAGTATGTTTATTATTATAAAATTATTACTATTGTTTTTTTCAAACTATATGAGCTTGTCCAAAAATGTTTTTCTAGAGTTTTTTTTATCCATCTAAAATATTTTGGCTACTAAAAAGTGTTTCTTAATTATCATATATTTTCAAATATTATATAAAATACTTTAAGGCAATTTTGTTTTCTTAACCTAAAATAATTTTTGGAATATATATGTTATTTCATGGTGTCATACCTACAGCTTTGGAACTACAAGGTATATTTCGACAAAAAGTCAGGCTTTTACCTTAAAATGGTTTTCTATATTATTTTGGATAATAAAAAATAGTTTTCAAATAATATATATAGTTTTCTGAAATCAAATATATTATTTATCAAATTTCCTTAAATTATCCTTCGGTCCGTGACTCAACCCCCTTTTTCCGATTCGATCGCCAATTCTCTACTACCTTACGTCCACCCTAACCAATTTGACCGTTCTGGACCCAATGGAACTGTCTGTGCCATCATCAGAGGTCCCCATGCATAGTTGTTGCACCGAAGTCGCAGTTCATGCCACCGTGATTATCGCAGCACACCAGGCGTCCTACCAGGCAAGACACCTTGCTATTAGCTGTTTATTTATTTTTGCTCATATTTCATGCACTATTTATTTTCTTATGCAAAAACTGTGATACATGGCATAACTGTTAGAACTTACTGTTCATTATATTTTCTGCTGTGTATTATTTTTCTTACAAATTAAACCTAGATTTAAGGGACCACCTTGTGTGTTGCATTCATTGGCCTTGACACGTTGTAAACACGAAGTTGTGTGTCGCATGTAGAATACGGAAGTGCGTGATTGGCTGGCCACCAGTACGTACAAGCCGTGCGATAGGAATAACCGCTAATAGAAGTTGCAAGCTAGTTTGACTTAGCGGTTATAGTGGTTTGTGTTGTGGATACAACACAGTAGGCATTGGGCAGGGAGGACAATTCCTTAGCGTATGGGCTTCGATGCACTTCCCTTGTGACCCAGACTCTCCGCTGGAGATACGGGGTTGATGACCCATGCTCTTCCTGCTGGGGCCTCTGGTGCCCAAGAGGGGACTATGCCGATCCTATTTAGCCAGGGCCCATGCGTAGGAAGGATTGTTCTTAACTACATATCACTTAGAACGGTAGGTTACCTTATCCGTTAGGTATGAGTACTTTTGGTTTGGGTACTTGTATCTGACCGTGACTTGGAACAATAACTTGTCGCGGATTAGTTCGTCACATCTTGTCCTTGTTTGGTTGTAGGTGTGACTTACTACTTCGATGAGAAGGTATTGAACCTTGTTGGGGTCCGGATACCATATTGGATTCATAGCATGGGAAGATACGTTACCGTGAATTAGTTTACCATCTCCTGTCCTTGTTTGGTTGGAGGGATGGTACGCTCGTTCAGTAGGTGCATATTGGAACATGTTATAATTCGATTTACTTATTTATTTGAGCAATATTTATTCAGTTTATATGGCATGCTATTATGTGTCTTGTTACGTCCCTCTGAGGACCTGGTTGTCTTGCCAGGTGTGTGCTATTGTCTTTCGCAGGTGATCTAGCTTTAGCCGTGATCATCGCTACTTCTTCGAGGATGATTGCATTTGGATCGTCTTCGCTTCGCTTGCCAAAATTTATTATATTTTCTCATATATTTTTCCTTTACTTGTTGGTAGTAGATTTGTCTCCGCCCAACATATTGTATCAAGACAATTTATTCTCATTATATGACATCTTCTATTCATTTATTTTGTGTGGATGAGATTAGTTGTGGTTTTACTGCATTTTACAGCTTATGTATTTATACGAGGCTTCCATATATTGGAGTATACTTCGTATAAATACAGCTGGCTTGTCGACGTTCCTAGTCCTACGTATTTTGGGACTGGGGCGTTACATCGGTCATGCAAACATGAATACAATTTCAAGACTATCTACGAAGAAGTTGGTACGCGGCTTACCGGACATATCTTTCAAGAAGGATACGGTATGTAGTGTGAAAATAACAAAGCTACCCGATCCGATTTTAAATCCAAGAACGCTGTAAGTACCACTAGACCTCTACAACTATTGCATATGGACTTATTTGGACCAAGTAGAATTGCTAGCCTAGGTGGTAAGTTATATGCATTTATCATTGTAGATGATTTCTCTAGGTATACATGGGTTTATTTTCTTGCACGCAAGAACGATGCATTATCAGAATTCGTCACCTTTTGCAAGAAAGTATAGAATAAAAAAGGGTTCATGATTACTCGTATTCGTAGTGATCATGACGACAAATTTGAGAATGCAGAATTCAAGCAATTTTGTGACACACACGGTTATTTGTATGAATTCTCTTGCCCTAGGAATCCACAACAAAATAGAGTTGTGTAACGTAAGAACAGGACTCTATCTGAAATGGCTAGAGTAGTGTTAAACCAGTTTAGTTTACCTAGATACTTTTGGGCTGAAGCTGTTAGGGGTGAGCAACGGTTCGGTTCGGTTCAAATCGAACCGTATATATGAAAACCGAAATAACCATAAACCATACTTCTTAAAACCGAACCGTTTTTATAAAAATCGAACAAAACCGAACCGAATTAATTCGATTCGATTTTCGGTCGGTTCGGTTTCATGGGCCAATGTGTCGGACCTTTAATTTTTTAGCAAAATATGCCTATTTAAATAACAATTTATTTTTAAAATATGGTATTATTGTATTAATTAATTATATATTACATAGTGTGAAAAATATCAGTATATATATAGATTGAGGGTAGAGAGAGAGAGTGCTCAAAAAAGTACCGACGGAGAATAAGAGGAGAGTGTCCTCGGCTAAGGGTTACAAAATATTAGTATATGTAGATTGAGGATAGTATGATAAATTATTAAATCTAAATCAGTTTTCGGTTCGGTTCGGTTATCCGGATCAAGAACCGAAAACCGAACCGTTATTTTAAAATTTTAAATTTCCAAACCGAAAAGCCGAACCGTTTGACATATTTTGGTTCGGTTCGATTTGGTTTTCGGTTTTCAACTGTTATATGCTCACCCCTAGAATCTGTCAATACAGCGTGCTATATTCTCAATAGGGTTCTAATTCGACCTATATCGAAGAAGACTCCCTATGAACTATGGTTTGATAAAACACCCAATGTTTCATATTTTAAGATTTTTGGTTGTAAATGCTTTATTCTTAATACTAAAGTCAATCTGAGTAAATTTGATGAAAAGGCCGATGAAGGTATATTTTTAGGTTATGCAGAAAAGAGCAAAGGATACAGAGTCTTCAACAAAAGAACCATGATCATCGAAGAATCAATCAATATCAAGTTTGATGAGCTAAATCAACACTTAGACGATGACGACAATGAAGACGTAATTACACCAAGTACAACTACTACAAAACCTTCACACAAAGATGCAGAACCTTCACACCAAGCACCAGATGAGTCTTCAAGCAAAGAAGCCGGAACTAGCAATCCTGAGGATACGCCAAAAAAAATAAGATTCTTGGAAGATCATCCAAAGGACTTGGTAATTGGTAAGATTACCAAGGGTGTAAGTACTCGTTCCTCTAATAAAGATATAGCTTCTTGTGTTGCTTTTATTTCGCAGTTTGAACCCAAAAATATTGAAGAAGCATGTAGTGATAATTTTTGGTTAGATGCTATGCAAGAGGAATTAAACCAATTCGAACGGAATCAAGTTTGGAAACTTGTTCCCAAGCCTATTGATCATCCAGTCATTGGCACCCGTTGGGTATTCCGAAACAAACTGAACGAGAATGGTTTAGTGACTCGTAATAAGGCTCGACTCGTAGCTCAAGGATACAATCAAGAAGAAGGTATCGACTATAATAAGACTTCTGTTCCAGTTGCGAGATTAGAATCCATTCGCATGTTATGTGTATTTGCATGTTTTCATAATTTCAAGTTATTTCAAATGGATGTCAAAAGCATTTTTTTAAAATGGTTTTATAAAAGAAGAAGTTTATGTAGCTCAACCTCCCGGTTTTACTGATTTCAAATATCCTGATTATGTTTTCAAGTTGAAGAAAATCTTATACGGTTTGAAACAAGCCCCTCGAGCTTGGTACGATCGTCTAAGCTCTTTTCTACTTGATAACGGTTTTTCAAAGGGAAAGGTTGACACTACATTATTTATAAAATCTTTGAATAAAAATATTCTTTTGATTCAAGTCTATGTAGATGATATTATTTTTGGATCTACTGATGAATCTCTTTGTCAAGAATTTTTAAAGTGTATACAGAATGCGTTTGAGATGAGCATGATAGGAGAGCTGAAATTCTAACTTGGACTATAAATCAAACAAACCAACAATGAGACGTTCATAAATCAAGCAAAGTACACAAAGGACCTATTAAAGAAGTTCGACCTAGAAGCAGTCAAGCCACTTAGCACTCCAATGGCAACTTCAACCAAGCTTGATATTGATGGACAAGGCAAACCCGTTGACATACGTAAGTATCGAGGTATGGTCGGTAGCTTACTGTATTTAACTGCTAGTCAACTAGACATTATGTTTAGTGTTTGCTTATGTGTACATTTTCAAGCTAATCCAAAGGAATCACATCTGTGCGCAGTTAAGCGTATCTTCCGATACCTTAAAGGAACTTCTTCTGTCGGCTTATGGTATGCCAAAACCACGTTATTTGACCTAACCAGTTATTCTGATGCTGATTTTGTCGGATGCAAAGTAGATAGAAAAAGTACCAGCAGCACATGTCATTTCCTAGGAAAAGCTCTAGTCTCTTGGTTTAGCAAAAAGCAAAATTCTGTCGCATTATCAACAACCGAGGCTGAGTATATCGCCGCAGGACGTTGTTGTGCACAAATTTTATGGATGAAGCAAACTTTAGAAGACTATGGATTACATTTTTCACACATACCCATTTTCTGTGATAACACTAGTTCTATTAATTTAACTAAGAATCCAGTATGTCACTCTCGTACTAAGCATATCGAGATTCGACATCACTTTCTTAGAGATCATCAACAAAATGGAGATATAGATCTTGTATACATAGACACACAGAATCAATTAGCTGACATTCTCACAAAACCTCTAGCGGAAGATCGTTCCAATTATTTACGTCAAAAATTAGGAATTTTATATGTCAATAATATTAATTAATTTTGTGTTATTAATTAATTTATTCAATACTCAATAACTGTTTTCGAGATATGCCTAAAAAGAGTGTCTATCACCACGACTACGGTCGAAGCGAAGTGGTATTTAAGAGTTCCCCGATGAACCTCCGTTAGCTGGGATAGTACTCCTACAACTAATCTGAAATAGAAGCTGAGTAAAGAATATTAATTCATAAAATAATATTATTTATATTATTTGAAATTTAAAATTACTAAACTTTGATTTAAATATTTGAAATGTATTGATGAAAAAGATGTGGCCCCACAATTTTTTTTATATAGCCAGGCAACCCAAGGCGAATTCGGCTGGGTATATATATGTATTAGTCTGAACCCGAGGCCCCCATCTTCTTCATTCTTCCAAACCACATCAAATAGCAGCAGCCGTGCCCCGAAAACCCTAGTTCTTCTCCACTTTTCTTCTTCCAATCTACGTGGAGATTTTCGTCCAAAATTTGGATTCATGCGAAGAATCTCGTCCTTTATAGCATACCTGATTCTCGGAAGGTATAATTCTTTATCTCCTCCACTGTCAAATTATTAGGGTTTCTAGTTTTTGGGATAGAATGCCTAAGGGATTCAATCCTTTCAAGAGGAAGAAGACCAATGCCAGTGAAGAGGCATCGTCTTCTAATCCGCATACGGATTCCCTCTTTCTTTCGGTCCAATCGAATGATGGTGCATCGGACGAGTTTTATTTCAAAACTCCCGACCAAGCCTTATTTTGGTATGCCGACTTTATTATGCGTACTATATGTACTGGATCTCCGATCAAATGGACTGTATTTCCTGACCACCATCCTTACTTTGAGACATTAGGTTTATATCACTTTGTTACTTTACAATTTCCTATAGCTACTAATGCCGTTAGACTATTTTACAGTAATTTTGTGTTAGACACTTTTATCGCGAAAACTCGTGTCGGCGGGATAGATATCAAATTTAATGATGAATTGCTAGCGGAAATCCTTGGACTTCCAAACTAAGGTGCCCCGCTCGATGACATCACTGATTTCGATTTCCCCGAGGGTATGAATCTTATTAGTTTCAAGAATGAGCTTTGTGCGCCCGTACGTTCTCGTCCTGAAAAGTTTAAGGCCAATAACTTGAACTTGTTTAACTACGAATTACATCGCATCATCTATTCCACTCTACTTCCAAAATCCACTTCAAAAGATGATGTCACTGCACTTGAGTTTTCTGCTTTATATCACATTCTTAAGGGGATTCCTTTTTCTGTCCCTAAGACTATCATTCAGATGATGGGTAAATGTCGCGGAAGAGACCGCAACCTCTCTTATGCGATGATCCTCCCACGCATCTTTCAAAGATTCGATATTGACTTATTCACTTGTGCTCTTGACCCTGAGCCTAAGTTCCTCAAGCTTTCTCGTCGCAGCATTGCCACTGTTCCTCCACCTACTGCACCTGCTCCTCCTGCACCTACTCCCACAGCACCTGGTCCTCCTCAGTCTTACCCTACGACCTTTGAGGGTATTCACCAGCATCTATCAGATCTGCAGTCATTCTTCGTTGACACTTCCAAGGAACATGAGTTCCGTGACGTGACTCGGTTCCAGGCTATTGCCAACTACTTCATCGATCTGAGATTTGTACAGACGGGTCACTTTGCTAGCTCTCTTCTTCGAGACCCTTCTGTATCTGGGTACCGCATTGATGATGAGGCGGTCCACTCTCTGTTCCAGCCAGGGAATGTATACAATTGGTATCGTACTTCTGGTGCTACTCTACATACTTCTGGAGCCGGCACTTCTGGACATGCTGGCACTGTAGCCGATGATGATGAGGATGATGATTTTTGAGATGTTACTTTTTGAGACTGATGACTTTTGTCTTATGTTTACTTGGAAATGCTCCGACATTCCAAGATATTATCAGTACTCTTTATTTTAGATATGATTTGTGACTTTGATAGACATATGTTTTTATGCCTCAGTTTGGCATATGACTCACTTTAGTTTATTATTCAGCACTTTATTTGTTTCAGCTTTATTATAGCATTATCTTTCTTTATGCTTCCATATAAACTACTTGCGACAAGTACCATGCCTGTGTTGTTTATACCATTTCTATTTATCTTATTATTCTATAAATGTTTATACCATGCCTGTGATGAATGTTTTTATATATTTTTTGTGTTTCTTCACTGCTTGTTACTTATGCATTTATTGCGGGGGAGCTTTCTCTTTTGCAATATTTTGCTAAGTGACAACGGGGGAGAAATAAGATCTAACATCTTCATGAATACAGGTTATGAACAATTTTTTTATTTTATCTCTCGGTACTTTCGGTACACTTTTGAATTGATCAAAACCAAGATGTTATATCAGTCAAGGTTTGTCAATTATCAAAATAGGGAAGATAGTTGGCCCATTGGTCATGGTCAAACCTAATTTTAATAAGTGATCAAACTCTGTCTCGATATACGAATCATTTCAGATGTTTACTTATATCGTTTTGGACACTGATCAAAGATGGATATCTACTCAGTTCAAGACCGAAGCTGTTTGCCACTCAAGAATGTATTTCCTTCAAAGCAATGTAATTTTCATTTTTATTGAGTCTAGGAATACATTGTACACCAAGTCGTACTAGCAAATAGGCTATCCTAAAATTGTTTTTCAAAACTGACCTATCCTTTTTAAAATGACCTATGTTTTTTGAAAAATATCTATTTTACAAAAAGCTTCTGAAGGACTTTTCAGAAAGCCAAAATTATTTTTCACAAAATCAACTGACCAAACCCTGACAGAACTCGGCCAGAGTTCGGCCAGAGTTCGGCCAAAGTTCGGCCAAGTTGAACGTTATGCAGTTTATTATTCAAGTATCTCATTCATTTCAGCGGCTTTAGACATGGGCATATCAATTTATTTCTATTGTGTGATTCACATTAGCAATTCATGTGTTATTCATTTCAATAATTCTCAGCATAAGCATCTCCATTATTCAATAACTAAAGTATCGGACATTTAGGGATAGAACATAGCAACACATTAATCTATTTTATTAAGCATGAAGCAGTAGGGGAGAAGGGACAGTTCCACTCACTTGCACGAACGATCTTCCTGTTCCGATCACATATACGCTCAACAGATCCTCTAGATATTGATTTGACACATGCACGATATTCCCCACTTGACATAGCCGCACCATCGAGCAATGTTTCATAACTTATCCCAATCCGCCAACTCAGAGAGATTGCATCATTCTCAATTCTTTTGATTTCCAATACAAGTCTTGGTCCAACATTCTGTTCGCATCCAACAATTCAACCAAAGGCCTCGTACGGAGCAGGACATTACATAATATCCCACTCAGAAAAAGTTTTGTCCTCGAAACTTACGAGAATAACTCATTCTACTAATTTACTTAGTCACAACAAATTCTTTATTTAGCTTTAATTCAATATCCATTTCAGCTCACTCGACCATCTTGAGATTGTTATCCAACTGTACCATTTAATTCATCAACGATTCAATCCGTCTTTCTCTTTTCTAAAATATTTGTACTTCTCATTAATTCACCAACATTATTCTTGTAGTGTTATCTTGGTCGCAACCTACCACTTCGTTTGGATTCATACACATATTTTAGGCATCCCAAAAATATATGCATTTCAGCCAATATCCACGTTAGTGCGATTCGATAAAATACATGTGTAACAATCTTCCCCAAATCTTACTTGCAAATATTAAATATTATATTTTGGTCTAGGCATTCTCAAGGTCAACCGACATCCTTTAAATTACTTATTGCAACGTTTATTTTGACATAATCGCTATCTTTTAATCTACCAACGTTTAACATCAGGAACCACTCAGATAAGTTACTCATACAAGCACAATGTTTCTAATATTCGAGCCAAAGGTCTAACTTGACACCAACCAAACTAAAAGTTCACATTAATCAAGATATAATTTTATTCATTCCATATTGTCACGACCCGCACCCGCTTTTCGGATACGAGACGTGTCCAAGCCCAGCCTACGCCGTAGTGTCGACGGTAGAACGCTATCTAATATACACATGTCACAGAAATTTAGAACATTTGGGCAATCTATATCTCATCCCCAGAACTAAGATACAATCAAATAACTCAAATGAAATTGAATGATAAATAATAATATAAAATCAAGTTTTTCGAGTATCCAAGTCACGTCCGATGGACACAATTCCACTACCAATAGACGAGAGTAAAAATAGAACATGAAAATGAAATAACTGAGTCCAAACTGCTAATCGTCAAGATACTCTCAGCTGCAATGGTACCGTGGTCCAATGCTGGCTCAAACCTGCTCGGGTGCACCTGGCTCAATACTCGGCTAACCTGAAGAGATTATCAGGTCCTCAGAGGACTAGAAAGATACATAATATATAAGCCTTTCTTAACAGTTTATCATACATGAAGGAAATCTTGGATATAAACAAGTAGAGACTAAATGATCACGAGGCATGAATATATGAACAACTACGTATAAATGAACTGCAGGAAGACAAGTAAACAAGAGATCAACGGATATCAAACCCTCACCCCGAGTGTGGACTCCCAGGTTTGAAACTAGTCACTAACCCTCGCCCCGAATGTAGACTCGCAGGTCAGTTCAAGACAAATCACCCTCGCCCCGTGTGTGGACTCGCAGGTGCAAACGGTCAACCCTCGCCCCGAATATGGACTCGCAGGTTGTAAGATTCGAAATAAGAAATTTGCAGTTCAGTTTATAACACGGTCATCCTACGGTAACTCAATCCAGTACAAGTGAAAAATATGTCCAAATAAGGCTACAAGGCTAACTGTGAACAAGGGCTATCTAATAATGAAGAAGCACATGGCAGCAATCAAATCAGGATCAACTGGATGAAGATAAGCATGTAATAAAGCTGTAAAGAAGGGCAAGATATACTTGTCTGTGGTCCTGAGCTGCTACATGGGTTATAATCCGTATCGATGTCCAAACTTGAGTCTCACTATCATATTTAATAAGATACAGGTTACAATGTGTTCTAAATTGAATAATTGAAATAAACAATGCATTCTACATGCTCTAGGTCAAAAGTCAACCCAAAGTCAACTCTCTAGTCAGCTTAAGTCAAAGGTTAAACCTAGGGTAGGTCAACTAGGTTATTGGTCAACCCTCTAGGTCAACTTATAGTAAGGCTAACTCCTAAGCCAAACCACATATACTAAGGTAAAATACATATATATGTCTATATAGGGCATACCACTTAGTTCCTAGGTTTTCCTTCCTATATCCAACTACACTATATGATCTCTCCATATGTAACCATACCTATACACTCACAGAGGAGTATTCCTGTAGCCAGGTTTTTACCATTCTGTACACACTGTTTACATGATGAAGTTCCTGCCATATCCTTAATTCACATAGACACGCTATTTCACTCTAGTTCCTACCTTGGAACTCTGTACTAACTTACATTCCTATTTAATATACAATTTCAGACATCCCATGTTCCTAGGCGTCCCCTGCTAAGCTGCTCTACATTTTCCTTCTCTATATAGGCTACACTACTTCTATATATATGTATGCCCTCTTAGCTAACTGATAAGGACCCAACCTCTGTTATACTGAAATGAAACATTAGGAATCATAACCCTTGCCTCCCTTTGTTGTAGAAATAAAATATAAAATAATAAGAAGTGAACAAGAAGGAGAAGATTGGCAAATCAACAAACAACAAAGCCCAACAAGCACTTATTTCAGATAACAAAAGGATGTTGATCCGAACAAGGTTTTAGAAATTTGAGTTTTGATAAACAAAATAGAGTGAACAAGGTTATGGCATTTGGGATTAGATCTTATAAACTGTATGCTCCCCTTAGCCACCAGGAACTCAATTCCTATACTCTAATATCAACCTACAAGTCATATTGGTACCAAGGCTACCACATAACTGGTATGGCATTTGAATTACATATTTTATTGGTGATGGCTAATGGAGTATCAGAAGTGAAAAGAAGGTATCCTAAGTTCATTCAAGCATACATTGGTTATCTAACACCCACTTCATACACTAGCCTTTCAGATATCCTATCTTACACTGGGTAATACCCTCTTCTAGTATACAAAATCTGAAAAGCATAACCCACAAGGCTATATTCATTCACCCCAATGTTTAGGCCTCTAGTGTGTGCAACCATCCTACTGATACGAAGGGTTTGTCACCAGGTTCTATATTTACTCTCTAGTTTTTACCTTTTCAAATCTTTGTGTTCCCATGCACCCAAGTATACAGTCCTAAAATGGAGCTGTTATCATGTAAGCCTTTCACCCCTGGTACACCACCCATGACTGAACCTACAGGGTCAAATGATATGCCACAAGTGTCTTGGTATCAGTTGAATATAAAGGAAAGTTCACCTATTATTGTCTAATGGGTATCAAAGGGGAGTTCATGCCTAACATGCCTTCGAAATCCTCACCAGGTTTGCACTAGTCTGTGGCCTTCCTATATGCAGGGTAGGTTGGGTAGGCACCCCCATACTGATACTCAAGACTACCCACTGGCCATACACTTTTAGTTCCTGTGTGCTATGATGTATCCTTGTGCCTATGGGTCATACTCCACAATGGTTCTTATTACATAGGTAATATATTATGATGCCCATACAACCTATATTCGAATTGGATACTGCACTGCTTATCCAAATCTACCTACACTTATCTCACCGAACTCTTTATGTACTCGACTATGGTAGAGTTCCTAGGAATTAAAGCACAAGTCAATACCCAGGAATTTCTTCCCTTCTTAATTAATGTATATGGATAGTGCATCAGTGACTCTCAAATATTAAGATACGACAAGTTATAAATTCAGCCTGCAAAGCTTCTAGCCTACACATGGGTAAACCTACGGCCTAATGAGTTGTCCCATCTATTCCTCTAAGACTAGGGTCCTCTGATAACCCCTAGGCACTGATGTATCCTGTGCCATTGATACCTAATAGGGACCCTGATACAACCTTCTATCCATGTTACCCATTGTACTCTGTCCAACCCATTGTTGGTTAAGGCACCAACATATTCTATAACTTATCTAAAGGTTTATATCATCATATGTGTCACAGGTTTCATGAACCCATGGGTGTGCTGTAGGTATGGTGCCTATGGTGCTTATGACTTACTGAATGAGTGAATGGACCCATGGTCGTGTGTCAATCCACCCTATGTCTCAGAACTCCTATTGCTCTATTATACGCTTACCTATACACTTCCTTATCATCTATTAGGTTTCTCTCATCAACCTGTACTTGTATTCCCTTTAACACCCTACATTGGCTACCAGGTTGATAATAGGTAGGCTCGTCCTGCACCCTAAGGTTTCTTTTTAGTCAATGCTAGGGCTGTCATTGTCAGGTGTCTCTCGAAGGGCACCCATCATGGTAATGGGTCTGTATGCACTCTATTAAGCCTGGCATAGCCTTCTTGTCCTGACATTCCTTATTTGTGGTTATGTAGAGCATAGACCCTTCCTGCCATAGCTACTGATACCTGACCGTATCATGAAAGTTCTGATACCACCCCCTATCTCGAACCTTTGTTATCCCATAACCCATACCACTATACCTTCGTCTAGGATTTCGTTTAGGAATTAACACAAACACCTTATTTATTTGACTAGGTTTAAGGAATCAATGGACATGGTAGATGAAGAGAAAGGTTTACCTATTTTGAAAATTCAGTTGCTCTATTCTTGAGTCCTCTCGGCGGCAGTCTTCACAAATTGGAGGAGAGCTTAGGGTTTGGGGGAAGGAGAAATTGATTAATTCCTCATATATTTATATACACTGCGTAGATAGGATCGAATCGATTAGGGATGGACTGAGATCATGCTAAGGATGGGAGGGAATCTCCTAGTTGCATATCAAACCTGGATTTAAAAGGAATGACCAAATTTGAATTCGAATCTAACAGTTTGTCAAGTATAACAGAGTGTTTGAGTTGGGAAATTTATATCAAGCCCTCTTAGCAAACTGATTATTAGTAAGCCCATCCTCTAATGCTAAGTTATATATATATATATATATATATTTTTTTAATATATATATATATATATATATATATATATAAAATATATATATATATATATATATATATATATATATATATATATATATATATATATATATATATATATATATATATATATATATATATGAATAAACCTCCAAGTATAAATTATATTTTAGTAAAAAATATCTACCAAATCCAAAATCTCTATCTTGGGTCAAATAATATATTTAAAAAAATTAATTTCAAAATTTCAGGACGGGGGTTTACATCCTACCCACCTTATGTACAACTACATACATATGTATATGCACTGTTGTTATATTTTTATATGTAAACCTTTCGTGTGGGTAATTCCATATGTGTGTATTGTATGTAGATATAAATATAGTATATATGTATGTGTATATGTGTACATATATATATATATATTAAATTTGTGTATCTGAATTTATATATATATAAATATATATATGATATAGATACAGAGAGTTTTCTTTAAAATAGAAGAAAACAATTAGCATTTAGACCAAGCCCACCAGGAAGCCAGACCTCAGCCTCACCTTTGGGCCAGACCCGAGCCAGCCCACCATGGGGCAATCAATACCAAACGAGAGCACTCGAGCCTAATATATATGCAGAGCATATATATAAACACTCGAAGAAACCGAGCAGCGAGGGGTATAAAAAATTTCGTCGAAGACAAACCCTAACCCCTCGCGGCTGTTTCAACGGCGCCCTTGACTGCGCGCGGCCTCCTCCCGACGTGCGCCACCCCCCGCGGTCGCCAGCACGGCCAGAGTCGTCGGCGCGCATAAACAGAGCACAGGCGCGCGCGGACTTTAACAGCAGCAGTAGTGCGAAGAGACCGACTTTGCGATAACCTTTCGTCGCGCTCGGTCGACCAATGGTCGAATCGTCTTCGCAGGTATTTCGACAACCTATACGGCTTTGAATTCCTTCAAATAGTTTGTAGGATAAAAACCTAGGTTACTTTATAAATCGATCCAAACATGGAGAAAAACCTGTCCAAAGAACAGAACAGATTCGACCCAGACACGCGGATTGGAAGGCAAATATCCGATAATCCATGGAGATTCTTTGAAATCTATTTGAAGAGTCTTTTCGACAACCAATAGGGCAGTAGAACCTAATTGGTATTTTGGAATTTCATCAATTAAGTAGAGAAATAACGGTTGATTAAAATCAGTAAAAACCTACGAAAATAGTTTTCGAAATCTGGAAATTTCTCCGATACCTCGTGCGTCCCGCCAAACCGGACGAATTGGTTGCGAACCGAAGGCATCAAAAGGTGCGTAACGGCTTCATGGTCATGTGGGCTTTGACGGAATTCAAATTGGTCGCGTGTGCGCGACGAATTTGATGCGTATCCGTCAAAATTCCCCGTATCGGCCTCTGTGCAAGTTTCTCAATTACTTCGTGCACGCTCGTCATATCGAGGCAAAACTTGCGCCAAGAGGACCGTATCATTTTTCTGGTCCTGTATGCCAAGTTTGGTCCGATTCTGAGACAGTTGAATCGGAACACCGTTTTACGGGCCCCACGGTCCGATTCAACGGGCAATTTTGTGTACGGCCCATCGGAATCCAAAATCGGACATACCGTTGGGTTCGTATCGGAAAACTGAATCCGTAGACATGTAGTTTGATGACTTTAGAGACCATTGACTCTGGCACGCTTTTCGGTGCAAAGCGGGTCTAACAACGGACATCGTTTTTGTCCGAAATTACCGTTTTGCCCCTGTATCCAGAATTGGACTTAAGGACAAGCAATCCAAGCTAATTTGACTATTCTGAGAATGTTGGCGATGTCTGTTTCAGCTTTCGGAGACATTTATGGATTTTGGACTTTATGGCGTACCAGTTGACGATATCTTATTGGTTCTTCGTACAACCTCCAGGTTTAGCGATTGCATAGAGTTAGCTAGTAGTTCTGGATGACGGAGGATTTTGTGACTCTTATGGGATTCAGGTATCATGATTACGTTGTTATCTTTTCGTGCTTTCTTACCTTATCATGTTTCCTGATTCAGTTTCAGACTCTTGTTACTATCGTTAGAGTCTTATCGGACATATATGCTAGTGGGCTGCAGACCACGACCTATACTTATTCATTCTTGTCTTATATGATTCATGTGGATTGAGATATAGTTTAGATTAGACAGGATACCTATGACCTTGACAGCTTATACGTACTCGAGTCGGGCTGGAGTCCCCTCGATACGTAGCTGGCTTGCTCACGAGCTCGCGTCCGAAAAGCGGGTGCGGGTCGTAACAAGTTTTTGTGGTGGCCTATGCAGGTCAGAGCATATCGTACCGGTTACGTAACTGTACTGGTATGAGCCTGCGACCATGACTAAACCCTTAGAAATCTCGATCCACTCCGCCTTGAAAATTCTCCTAGAAATTCTCTACGTCCTTGAAATTCAATATTTGCTCTCGATTATACTTTCTTGCTTTCCATACCATTGATTCTCGTCCCTTTTTATTTCGAAGTGACGAACGATCGTGCAATCTAGGATTCATCAGAATTTCTTAAATTATAGTATAATATTGCATGATTATTGAGTTGGGTTGTTTATAAATATTAGGGAGTATAGATGCTACAAGCCCTAGATACCTGTTGGCAGAATTATTAGCAACTAGTTGGAAGAACATAAGACTTTAGTGACCATATTTTGAGGAGTAGTGTGACCAAAGGTGGGTAGAAGTCCTCGAAGTTTCGTAGTTACGAAATAACTAGAGAAGGTTATAAAATATTTGAGAAATTAAATTTGAGGAGATTAAAGTGATAGTAGATTTTGATTTTTAAGGAATAGTTATGAATTAGAAATTTCGAGGACGAAATTATTTTAAGCTGGGTAGATTTGTAGCCTCCCTTCCCGAAATTTTTGAAATATTTTTTATTATTTATTTAAATAGTGATTTTAGAATTTTTATAAATAATTATTTAGTTAATTATTACGATAGAAGATTTTTGCCATAGTTGAGTTTTGAAGTACATGACGACTAGGAACCATGGTACGGATAGTACAGTGGCGTGCCTTGACTAGTGTATTACTCATGCCAAGGAAGACTCAGCCATAGATGTGTTCTAACTGGGAAAACCAAGCTAAGTTGCGACTTAACTCCTAGAAATAGTTAAATTGTTATTTATTTATGTTACTAAATATTAGGAGACCCGGTGGTACAAATCAGTCTGGACTGGACTCGAACCAAGTCCAAGCCCATGTAATGATGCAGTGTGACCAAAGACGTCAGTGTCGATGTATTTTGTGTGTAAGTCATATTTTACCTTAATGCCCTATTAAGGTTATTTTATGAATAATTGTTATATATATGTATTAGTGTATTAAAAATATTATTAGTAATTTATAGAAAATGATAATTATGGACAGAATACTCTCTTAGTTGTCCTTATGCATGTTAGAGGCTTTTTTTAGACTGCACATAGTTTGAAGGTACAGTTATTATAGATTTTTCTCCAATACTATCATTATCAATTCATATTGTATTTTAGACTATTTCTGATTATGTACAACTACATACATATGTATATGCACTGTTGTTATATTTTTATATGTAAACCTTTCGTGTCGGTAATTCCATATGTGTTTATTGTATGTAGATATAAATATAGTATATATGTATGTGTATATATGTACGTATATATATATATATATATTAAATTTGTGTATCTGAATTTATATATATATAAATATATATATGATATAGATACAGAGAGTTTTCTTTAAAATAGAAGAAAACAATTAGCATTTAGACCAAGCCCACCAGGAAGCCAGACCTCAGCCTCACCTTTGGGCCAGACCCGAGCCAGCCCACCATGGGGCAATCAATACCAAACGAGAGCACCCGAGCCTAATATATATGCAGAGCATATATATAAACACTCGAAGAAACCGAGCAGCGAGGGGTATAAAAAATTTTGTCGAAGACAAACCATAACCCCTTGCGGCTGTTTCAACGGCGCCCTTGACTGCGTGCGGCCTCCTCCCGACGTGCGTCACCCTCTACGGTCGCCAGCACGGCCAGAGTCACCGGCGCACATAAACAGAGCACAGGTGCACGCGGACTTCAACAGTAGCAGTAGTACGAAGAGACCGACTTCGCGATAACCTTTCGTCGCGCTCGATCGACCAATGGTCGAATCGTCTTCGCAGGTATTTCGACAACCTATACGGCTTTGAATTCCTTCAAATAGTTTATAGGATAAAAACCTAGGTTGCTTTATAAATCGATCCAAACATGGAGAAAAACCTGTCCAAAGAACAGAACAGATTCGACCCAGACACGCGGATTGGAAGACAAATATTCGATAATCCATGGCGATTATTCGAAATCTATTTGAAGAATCTTTTTGAAAACCTATAGGGCAGTAGAACCTAATTGGCAGTTTGGAATTTCATCAATTAAGTAGAGAAATAACGGTTGGTTAAAATCAGTAAAAACCTACAAAAATAGTTTTTGAAATCTGGAAATTTCTCCGATACCACGTGCGTCCCGCCAAACCGGGCGACTTGGTCGCGAACCGAAGGCATCGAAAGGTGCGTAATGGCTTCGTGTTCGTGTGGACTTTGACGGAATTCAAATTGGTCCCGTGTGCGCGACGAATTTGATGCGTATCCGTCAAAATTTCCCGTATCGGCCTCTGTGCAAGTTTCTCAATTACTTCGTGCACGCTCGTCAGATCGAGGCAAAACTTGCACCAACAGGACCGTATCGCTTTTCTGGTCCTGTATGCCAAGTTTGGTCCGATTCTGAGACAGTTGAATCGGAACGCCGTTTTGCAGGCCCTACGGTCCGATTCAACGGGCAATTTTGTGCACTGTCCATCGAAATCCAAAATTGGACATACCATTGGGTTCATATCGGAAAACTGGATCCGTAGACATGTAGTTTGACGACTTTAGAGACCATTGACTCTGGTACGCTTTTTGGTGCAAAGCGAGTATAACGACGGATATCGTTTTTGTCTAAAATTACCGTTTTGCCCATGTATCCGGAATTGGACTTAAGGACAGACAATCCTAGCTAATTTGACTATTCTGAGAATGTTGGCGATGTCTGTTTCAGCTTTCGGAGACATTTATGGATTTTGGACTTTCTGGCGTACCAGTTGACGGTATCTTATTGGTTCTTCGTGCAACCTCCAGGTTTAGCGATTGCATGGAGTTAGCTAGTAGTTCTAGATGACGGAGGATTTTTTGACTCTTGTGGGATTCAGGTATCATGATTACATTGTTATCTTTTTGTGCTTTCTTACCTTATCATGTTTCCTGATTCAGTTTTAGACTCTTGTTACTATCGTTAGAGTCTTACCGGACATATATGCTAGTGGGCTGCAGACCACGACCCATATTTGTTCATTCTTGTCTTATATGATTCATGTGGATTGAGATATAGTTTAGATTAGACAGGATACCAATAACCTTGACAGCTTATACGTACTCGAGTTGGGCTGGAGTCCGCTCGATACGTAGCTGGCTTGCTCACAAGCTCACGTCCGAAAAGCGGGTGCGGGTCGTGACACATGGCATAAGCTTGTCCTCCTTGTGCGTCTGGTATTGGTGGGGCAGTCATGTTTCTCTTCGGACAAAATCGAGATATGTGTTGGTTGGAACCACAAATCCAACACAACCCTAACCATTTGCGGCACTTTCTTGAATGTGGCCCCTCTTCATGCAATACTGGCAGGTGGGGACATCTTGGACTTGACGTGCGGTTGCTCGTGCCTGCTGAGGGTACTATTGTACTGTGGTCTTCTCTGGGGTATTGGACCGCTTAGTCGATCCCGATTGGCTGTTGCCTCCTCCATGTGTGTCTTGTCTCTCTTTCGCTTACGCTTCAATTCTGTCTCTACCGCCTGTGTGACCTTCAAAATTCTTTCATAAGTGGTGGCCTGGCCGATGGCGATGGCGATACAAATTTTGTGTGAAAGTCCTTTTCTGAATTTCTTGGCTTTGGCTGCAGGGGTCAAGGCATCTGCGAAGCGACTGAGGCGGGAGAACTCTGCGGTGTACTCATCGATAGAGAGGTTACACTGCTCCAGGCTCTCGAACTCGTTCTCTAACTCCTCTCTAGCAGCGCCAGAGTAGAATTTCATCTTGAACAGCTCCTTAAATTCTTCCCAAGTTACATCGGGCATGGTGAATCGAGGCTCGTCTCTATACCACGTGCAGGCGATGTCGTAAGGCTGCATGCTAGCTGACTCGTTCTTCAGGTCTTCAGGAACTCATGTCATCCGAAGAATTCGGTCTACGTTCTCTAACCACTCGTCCGCATAGAGAATCCCTTCCGTCCCCTTGAATTCCATGGGCCTAAGGTCCATGAAATTCTTGGAAGTTCCATGGCACGGTCGTGGAGCGTCTCTAGTCTGGAGAGCCTCTCTCAAAGTATCGCAAAAGATATTGGCCTGCTCCGTCTGGGAAGTGATGAGCTGCTGGAAGATTTCGAGGAGAGCAATGTTGTCTAGTGCAGGTGACAGAGACAGAATATGTGCTGGATATTCGGCAGGCGCTGGATACGTCACTGGTGCTGGATGCATGGTGGGAGCTGGATACATCGCTGGTGCAGGGTGCATGGTAGGTGCTGGATGGGGAGTATATGCTGGTGGTGGAATGACGTCTCAGCGGAATCTCGGGTATTGCGGTTGAGCCGGGTCGCCCCGATGAGTAAGCTGGCCTTCCTGCATCAGAAGGGTCATGAAGAATCCTCCTGCAGCCGGTGGGGTGTTCAGGAAAGTATTATTCCTGTCTTGAGAATCCATTTACTGCAACAAAAGAAAACATTAGACGGTATGAAGATTTCAAGCAGGATGCAAGTCAAAGATTCAATAGAAATCAAGGACAGAGATCAGTACTGTTTTCAAGACACGTGGATGAGATCCTAAGTTTCTAATCCTATGTGCAGGCTCACGACGGTACAGTAACGTAACCGAAGTGATTTAACGTTGACCTGCATGGGCCACCAAAAAAACTTATCACGACCCGCACCCGCTTTTCGGATACGAGGCGTGTCCAAGTCTAGCCTACACCGCAGTTTTGGCGGTAGAACGCTGTCTAATATACACATGTCATAGGAATTTAGAACGTTTGGGCAATCTATATCTCATCCACAAAACTAAGATATAATAAAATAACTCAAATGAAACTGAATGATAAATAATAATATAAAATCAAGTTTTTGAGTATCCAAGTCACGTCCGGTGGACACAAATCCTCTACCAATAGACGAGAGTAAAAATAGAACATGAAAATGAAATAACTGAGTCCAAACTACTAATCGTCAAGATACTCTCAGCTGCAATGGTACCGTAGTCCAACGCTGGCTCAAACCTGCTTGGGTGCACCTGGCTCAATACTCGGCTAACCTGAAGAGATCATCAGGTCCTCAGAGGACTAGCAAGATACATAATATACAATCCTTTCTTAACAGTTTATCATGCATAAAGGAAATCTAGGATATAAACAAGTAGAGACTAAACGATCACGAGGCATGAATATATGAACAACTACGTATAAATGAACTGCAGAAAGACAAGTAAACAAGAGATCAACGAATATCAAACCCTCGCCCCGAGTGTGGACTCCCAGGTTTGAAACTAGTCACTAACCCTCGCCCCGAATGTGGACTCGCAGGTCAGTTCAAGATAAATCACCCTCGTGCCGTGTGTGGACTCGCAGGTGCAAACGGTAAACCCTCGCCCGAATGTTGACTCACAGGTTGTCAGATTCGAAATAAGGAATTTTTAGTTCAGTTTATAACGCGGTCGTCCTACGGTAACTCAATCCAGTACAAGTAAAAAAAACATGTCCATATAAGGCTACAAGGCTAACTGTGAACAAGGGCTATATAATATTAAAGAAGCACATGGCAGCAATCAAATCAGGATCAACTGGATGAAGATAAGCATGTAATAAAGCTGTAAAGAAGGGCAAGGTATACTTGCCTGTGGTCCTGAGCTGCTACACGGGTTACAATCCGTATCGATGTCCAAACTGGAGTCACACTGTCCTATTTAATTAGACACAGGTTACAATGTGTTCTAAATTGAATAATTAAATAAATAATGCATTCTTCATGCTCTAGGTCAAAAGTCAACCCAAAGTCAACTCTCTAGTCAGCTTAAGTCAAAGGTCAAACCTAGGTTTGGTCAACTAGGTTATTGGTCAACCCTCTAGGTCAACTTATAGTAAGGCTAACTCCTAAGACAAACCACATATACTAAGGTAAAATACATATATATGTCTATATAGGGCATACCACTTAGTTCCTAGGTTTTCCTTCCTATATCCAACTACACTATATGATCTCTCCATATGTAACCAGACCTATACACTCACAGAGGAGTATTCCTGTACCCAGGTTTTCACCATTCTTTATACACTATTTACATGATGAAGTTTCTGCCATGTACTGAATACACATAGTTACCCTATTTCACTATAGTTCCTACCTTGAAACTCTGTACTAACTTACAGTCCTATTTAATATACAATTTCAGACATCCCATGTTCCCAGGCGTCCCTTACTAAGCTGTTCTATATTTTCCTTCTCTATATAGGCTACACTGCTCCTATATATATATATATATATATATATATGTATGCCCTCTTAGCTAACTGATAAGGACCCAACCTTTGTTATACTGAAAGGATATATTAGGAATCATAACCCTTGCCTCCCTCTGTTGTAGAAATAAAATATAAAATGATAAGAAGTGGACAAGAAGGAGAAGATTGGAAAATCAACAAACAACAAAGCCCAACAAGCACTTATTTCAGACAGCAAAAGGATGCTGATCCGAACAGGGTTTTAGAAATTTGAGTTTTGATAAACAAAACAGAGGTGAACAAGGTTATGGCATTTGGGATTAGATCTTGTAAACTGTATGTTCCCCTTAGCCACCAGGAACTTAGTTCCTATACTCTAATATCAACCTACAAGTCATATTGGTACCAAGGCTACCACATAACTGGTATGGCATTTGAATTACATATTAGATTGGTGATGGCTAATGGAGTATCAGAAGTGAAAAGAAGGTATCCTAAGTTCATCCAAGCATACATTGGTTATCTAACACCCACTTCATACACTAGCCTTTCAAATATTCTATCTTATACTGGGTAATACCCTCTTCTAGTATACAAAATCTGAAAAACATAACCCACAAGGCTATATTCATTCACCCCAATATTTAGGCCTCTAGTGTGTGCAACCATCCTGCTGATACGAAGGGTTTGTCACTAGGTTCTATATTTACTATCTAGTTCTTACATTTTCAAATCTTTGTGTTCCCATGTACCCATTTATACAGTCCTAAAATGGAACTGTTATCATGTAAGCCTCTCACCCCTGGTACACCACCCATAGCTGAACCTACAGGGTCATACGATATGCCACAAGTGTCTTGGTACCAATTGAATATAAAGGAAAGTTCACCTATTATAGTCTAACGGGTATCAAAGGGGAGTTCATGCCTAACTTGCCTTTGAAATCCTCACCAGGTTTGCACTAGTCTGTGGCCTTCCTATATGCAGGATAGGTTGGGTAGGTACCCCCATACAGATACTCAAGACTACCCACTGGCCATACACTTTTAGTTCCTGTGTGCTATGATGTATCCTTGTGCCTATGGGTCATACTCCATAATGGTTCTTGTTACATAGGTAATATTGTATGATGCCTATACAACCTATATTTGAATTGGACACTGCACTGCCTATCCAAATCTTCCTACACTTATCTCACTGAACTCTTTATGTACTCGACCATGGTAGAGTTCCTGGGAATTAAAGCATAAGTCAATACCCAAGAATTTCTTCCCTTCTTAATGTACATGGACAGTGCATCAGTGACTCTCAGATATTAAGATACGACAAGTTATAAATTCATCCTGCAAAGCTTCTAGCCTACACATGGGTAAACCTACGACCTAATGAGTTGTCCTATCTATTCCTTTAAGGCAAGGGTCCTCTGATAACCCCTAGGCACTGATGTATCATGTGCCATTGACACCTAATAGGGACCCTGATACAACCTTTTATCCCTTTTACCCATTGTACTCTGTCCAACCCTATGTTGGTTAAGGCACCAACATATTCTATAACTTATCTGAAGGTTTATATCATCATATGTGTCACAGGTTTCATGAACCCATGGGTGTGTTATAGGTATGGTGCCTGTGGTGCCTATGACTTACTGAATGAGTGAATGGACCCATGGTCGTGTGTCAATCCACTCCATGTCTCAGGACTCCTATTGCTCTGTTACACGCTTACCTATACACTTCTTTATCATCTACTAGGTTCCTCTCGCCAACTTGTACTTGCATTCCTTATAGCACCCTACATTGGCTACCAGGTTGATAATGGGTAGGCTCGTCCTGCACCCTAAGGTTCCTTTTTAGTCAATGCTAGGACTGTCATTGTCAGGTGTCTCTCGAAGGGCACCCATCATGGCAATGGGTCTGTATGCACTCTATTGAGCCTGGCATAGCCTTCCTGTCCTGACACTCCTTATCTGTGGTTATGTAGAGCATAGACCCTCCCTGCCATAGCTACTGATACCTGACCGTATCATGAAAGGTCTGATACCACCCCCTATCCCGAACCTTTGTTATTCCATAACCCATACCACTACACCTTCATCTAGGATTTCGTTTAGGAATTAACACAAACACCTTATTTATTTGACTAGGTTTAAGGAATCAATGGACATGGTAGATGAAATAGAAAGGTTTACCTGTTTTGAAAATTCAACTACTATGTTCTTGAGTCCTTTCGGCGGCAGTCTTCATGAACTGGAGGAGAGCTTAGGGTTTGGGGGAAGGAGAAACTGATTGATTCCTCATATATTTATATACAATGCGTAGATAGGATCGAATCGATTAAGGATGGACTGAGATCATGCTAAGGATGGGAGGGACTCTCCTAGTTTCATATCGAACCTGGCTTTAAACGGAACGGCCAAATTTGAATTTGAATCTAACAGGTTGTAAAGTATAACAGAGTGTTTGAGTTGGGAAATTTATATCAAGCCCCCTTAGCAAACTGATTATTAGTAAGCCCATACTCTAATGCTAAGATATATATATATATATATATATATATATATATATATATATATATATATATATATATATATATATATATAAACCTCCAAGTATAAATTATATTTTAGTAAAAAATATCTACCAAATCCAAAATCTCTATCTTGGGTCAAATAATATATTTTAAAAAAATTAATTTCAAAATTTTAGGACGGGGGTTTACACATCTCAATATCAATCCTTCTATCTCTTTTAAGTATTCCAACATCTTATCGCAATGTTTCAGCCCGTATCTGTCATTCACTCAAATTATGAATGCAACCAGCTATTACTTGATTTCGATTCACATTGAGAATCATGAATGATCCTACAAAATTTCCAATTGTTAAATAACTTCTCGAATCCAACATAATATTCCACTGAGATAATTCATCATTTCTAAAAGATACAATCTGAGGGTCACTCATTATTGGTTACTCGAGCCAAGAACACAATTTCCAAGCAACATTCATCCAACACAACATCTATCCCGAAATATCTTATTTCAAACTTTTCCTTTTTTCGATTATGAGATCAATAATCAAACTTTTGGGCAATGGTCTATCACGACCCACACCCAGAACTTTGGCATAAATCGTGCGCACACCATCCTATACCACATTGTCGACGGTAGAATGCTGTATAATCAGTATATGATGAACAACCCACACAATTATATTAACTCTACTTGGGAGAGCAACCATACTCAATCACAACTCTAAGATAGAAGGAATAATGAAAAGATATATAAAGTCACAAAACCATAAAATAGATAAAATCCAGAAGATAAGCAATCTACAAAACTACATGTCTCAAAATGTCAAATATCCATTAATCCACTAAATTTAGAGACAAATTCAGCCTCAAACTAAATCTAAATCTATCTAAACATTCACAGCTGGGTCAGATGCTGCGAACTCCTCCTAAAAAGCAAGGTCAGCCTCAGCCCCGTCTCCCATATATGGACCGTACTGATTAGGGCACCCGTCATTACCATAATCACTTAAAATATTCACCCAGTCAGGATGGAACAAGTACAATTCATTAAATGCAGTTCCAAGTATATGTTAACGACTATAAGACAATGGTTAGTCATAAAATACAAGATGAGAATATCAAAGTAATCAGGATACGAAACATAAAGAAATGTAAACAGGAAAATAGACGACAACATGCAACAGGAGAATAAACTATCTATGTGATTTAAAGTACTCTTTCGATATGTGATCAGTCTTGGGACAATTACACTACAAGGTCTAAGTTAATTATCAAGGTCTACTGTGCAGAAAATAAAACATGGTCTAAGGTCAGATCACACATCTATTAGTACTTCTCCCATCCCAACATGACATATAAGATAAATGGCATGAATTGAAAGAGACGACATGAAGTGCTACCATGTAGCGAGCGTGTTAAGAATCATGTATGATATAACCGAACTATATAATATAGGAATTAACAATATTGAAAACAAACAATAAATGTACTTGCCTGGTATCCTGAGCTGATGATCGGGGTTTGGTGCAAACTTGAGTCCAAGTAACCTATTTTACAATTTGATATTGTCAATAAATGAATAGATGTCAATCTCATGCCTATCCACTGCCCATTAGGTCTCCAAGTCTCCATAAGTCTATTTATTTGTATGTATGTATGTATGTGTTTGCTAACCTTCCCTTTTTACTTATAGTATGTTTCTAGTTTAGAAAGTTTCCTAGGCCCTCACCATAAAGTTACTTGTACATACTGTTGGGACAGCTCCTCAACTTTCTATGTTTTTCATAATTACCGACCAAGAGACATCCCACACCCTATACTTTAATATTCCTATATTCATGTATTATAGGCTTTTGCTAATCTTTCTTATATCCTGTCACGACCAGCACCATATTTAGGGAACGAGGACGTGGGTATTATTGGCCCATTGGTCATAGTCGAACATGATTTTAATAATTGATCTAACTCTGTCTCGATATAAGGGCTACTTGGACTGCTTGGACAACTGCTAAAGAACTGTTACCTATCTGATCAAGACTGAAGCCGTTTTTGTCGTATGAGTCTATATTTCATATTCAATATAATTTTCATAATCACTGAGTCTAGTAATACTTTGTGCACCGAATCATACTAGCAAATAGGCTATCCCAAAATGTTTAAAATATATCCTATGTTTTAAAAATAGCCTATTTTACAAAAGCTCATAACTGCTTAAACTTTTCAAATAAGCCAAAACCAAAATTTGTTTTATAAAACATCCCAAAAATCAAAATTGGCCCCAGGGAAATTCGGCTAGAATTCGGCCAGAGTTCGGCCAGAATTTATTTAGTGTCGTTTGGTTTTTGAATTTGGTCCTCCTGCAATTATGGATGCAATGGCTATTTGTCGAGATTCTCTCAAAGAGTTCTGCCCGAATTCTGCACGAATTCTGTCAAAATTTTGACTTTGGAAAACCTTTAGATAGAGAAGGATTTCAATCATTTCAACTCACTCATCCACTTTCTTATCTCTTCTCCCTAAGCTTAAACGTCTTCGAAAGTGTTCTAAAAGCTTTTATTTTTAAATCCCAAACCAGTTACAATCCTCTAGTCGATTTGCCAGTGTGGTATGGTTTAAAAGTTTCAGAGAGATTGTAATCAGAGGCTTGATTGAAGAAAGACACTTCGCAATTGAAGTTGGTCGAGTACTTCGTATCAAAGCTCGCGTTGTAGAAGTTGCAAGGACTTCGTATAAAAACTTGCAGTATTTTCCAATAGTGGATTCAACTAGAAGCTAAAGTTCTTCCGACTGGAATAGTCCTCACAAGAGGGAAACCAGTATACATCATCGTCTTTGTGTTTGCTTTCTGATCTCTGCCTTTGCATTTTACATACTTGTGATATATTATTTGTGATCTTATTGCTAATATTTTTAATTAGCTAAATTTTGCTGGCTACTCTATTCACCCCCTAGAGTATTACGCTTTACAATTCATTCCTACAATTGGTATCAGAGCGGGTTATACAGGTAAAGCAAGGTAATACTGCTATTATATTCTTTATTATTTTAGCTGTTACATAGATCACATTATAACACATGACACATGGCAACTGTGAAATTCATAAGTGAAGGCCAAGCCACAAACAGACCCCCATTGTTTGATGGTACGAATTACATACTGGAAAACACAGATGAGTTTCTTTTTGAAATCTCTAGATTTTGACTTGTGGTCTATTGTTATTGATGGCTATAAAAAGCCTGCACGTATTCTTGTTGAAGGGGAGTTGGTTGAGAAACCCCATGACAAGTATACTGAGGATGAAAAGAAAAAGGCCAGTCTTGATGCATGCGCTATTATTGCTTTGTTTTGTGCCTTAGACAGGACTGAATTTAACAGGGTGTCTACGTGCACAACATAAAGTGAAGTATGGAAACTTCTCGAAGTGACTCACGAAGGCACGATGCAAGTCAAGGAGTAAAAAAAATAGCAAACTTACTCAGGAGTATGAGGCATTCAAGATGAAGCCAAACGAATTCGTCACTCAAATGATTACAAGATTTTTGGATATTGTAAATCCTCTGTCTTCATTAGGCAAGGAATACAATAACCATGAGAAGATTCGTAAACTTCTACAAGCTCTCATGAAGAACTGGATTTCGAAGGCTACGACAATCATTGAAGGGAACAACCTCACAACTATGTCTCTTGAAACACTCATGGGTAAGCTACTCACTCATGACCTAGAACTTCAAGACTTCGAAGGTGTTGCACCGAATGAGAAGTCGATCGTTTTCAAAGCTCAACACAGAAGAACTGTCGAAGATAATTTCGACGACAGTGACTCTGACTTTGAAGATCAAGCTCTCCTAGTAAAAAAGTTCAAAAAGTTTATGACATTTAATAGAAGAACAAAGGATCACTATAGCAACAACAAAAATAATGAAGAAGATCATATCTGCTACGGTTGTAAGAAGAAATGACATATGTAGAAGGATTATCCAACAACATCATCATCAACAAGAAAAAAGCAACAAGTATGACAAAGGCTACCTGAAGAAATCTGCATCCAAAAAGTATGCCAATACAAGCATATGGCATTAAAGCGAAGCCAGCGACTCAGAAGATGAACAATCAGATGACATTGCAAATGTATGCTTAATAGAATTCGATCAGGTAACTACTAACCCCCTGTTTGATACATATGATGATTTTACCTTTGAGCAATTAGGTAAAGCCTTTAGTGACCTCTTAGGTGATTACAGAAAACTGCGTAGTAAATACCAAAACTCTAAGAAGGTACTCAAGGAGTACAAAGGTGAAAGAGAAAGGCTTACTGACCTACTAGCTGAGGTTAGAAGTAATAATAATTCTGGTAAGGTAGGTGAGCTTTCTTCTGTTAAGCTATTACTACACGAGACCACAAGACTATCTGAAGAGAAAGACAAGACCATTACCTAATTAGAGGAAGACCTACTCAAAGAGAAGAAGAGTCTTTAATAAGCACTTATCAGGAATGATACACTTACTACTGATTATACTGCATTGTATGACACTTCCAAAAAGTTGGAAATTAGGTTAGGAAAACAGCCTGAGCTAGCTGCTTCCTATCCTAACTCGTGTCACTTACCAAAATATGGAACACTGTCAAACCCAACAGTGTCAGACCAAACCAAACCAAACCTCTGCCAAGAAGACTAACCGGCATGCATTCTTTTATTCTAGAAAACCAAGACCTACCAATCATGCACAACACACTGCATTCAACACTCATCATGCTAGATGTCATTATTATGGCACCATTGGTCATATTTCTTCTGCATGTAGAGTTAAAAAACTTGTTGATTTAAAGATATGTTCATGGATACCGAAAACTAACATTCCAGGACCCTACAAGAAATAGGTACCAAAGTTTTTATCTGCAAATTCTTCTGTAGGTGGAACACCCTTCACATGCTAGAACTAAATGGATCTTCGACAGCGATTGCTCACGGCACATGATCGGTGATGCTTCATTATTCGCAATATTGTCGAAGAAAAAAGAAGGATACATTTCCTTCAATAATAATCTTAAAGGGTACATAATAGATATCGACAATATTGGTAAGGCTCCATATCCTGTGATTAAAGATGTCTGTCTAGTTACTGAGTTAAAACATAACCTGCTCAGCATAAGCCAATTAGCTAACCACGATTATGGTATTAACTTTGTCAAAGACAAATATACGATAGTTGATAGCTTAACTGTAGTACTATTTTTGAAGGTATCAGGAAAGACAATATATATATTTTATATTTGTTAGAAGATGCTAATGAAGCAGGTAGATGCTTAATGGCCAAAAGTGATGAGATTCAACTATGGCATATGAGACTAGGTTAAGCAAACATGGACACAATTTCAAGACTATCCACAAAGAAGTTGGTACGAGGCTTACCGGACATTACTTTCAAGAAGGATACGGTATGTAGTGAATATGAAAAGAACACCCTATCAATATTTAAGTCCAAAAATGCTGTAAGTACCACTAGACCTCTACAATTACTGCATATGAATTTATTTGGACCTAGTAGAATTGCTAGCTTAGGTGGTAAATTATATGCTTTTGTAATAGTATATGATTTCTCTAGATACACGTGGGTACATTTTTTTGCATGCAAGAACGATACATTGTCAGAGTTCGTCTCCTTTTGAAAGAAAGTTCAAAATGAAAAAGGTTTCATGATCACTCATATTCGAAGCGATCATGGTGGCGAATTTGAGAATGCGGAGTTGAAGCAATTTTGTGACACACACGGTTATCTACATGAGTTCTCTTACCCTAGAACTCCACAACGAAATGAAGTTGTAGAACGTAAGAACAGGACTATCTGAAATAGCTAGGGTAATGTTAAACCAGTTTGGTCTACCTAAATACTTTTGGGCTGAAGCTGTCAATACAGCTTGCTATGTTCTCAATAGGGTTCTAATTCGACCTATATCGAAGAAGACTTCCTATGAACAATGGTTTGATAGAACTCCCACTGTTTCATATTTTAAAATATTTGGTTGTAAATGTTTTATTCTCAATACTAAAGATAATCTGGGAAAGTTTGACGAAAAAGGTCGATGAAGGTATCTTTTTAGGTTATGCGACGAAGAGCAAAGGATACCGAGTCATCAACAAAAAAACCATAATCATCGAAGAATCGATAAATGTCACATTTGACGTACTGAATCAACATTCAATCGATGATGATGATGAAGACTTCAGTACAATAAATCCAGCACCTGTAGAACCTTCAAACACAACACCAACAGATCTTTCAAGCAGATCACGTACAGAACCAGAAGTCGAAACCAGCTACCTTGAGAGTTTGCAAAAAAAATGAAGTTTTTGACAGACCACACCGAAGACTTGGTAATATGTGAGATTACCAGGGGTGTAAGTACTTGTTCCTCTAGCAAAGATATAGTTTGTTGTATTTATTTTACAGCTTGAACCCAAAACTATTGAAGAAGCATGTAGTAACACTTTTTGGTTAGATGCTATGCAAGAGGAATTAAACCAATTTGAACGGAATCAAGTTTGGGAACTTGTTCCCAAGCCTATTGATCATCCGGTCATTGGCACCCACTAGGTATTCCGAAATAAACTAAATAAGAATGGTTTAGTTACTCGTAACAAGGACCGACTCGTAGCTCAAGGATACAACCAAGATGAAGGTATTGACTATGATGAGACCTATGCCCCAGTTGCGAGATTAGAATCCATTCGCATGTTATGTTCATTTGCATGTTTTTATAATTTCAAATTATTTCAAATGGGTGTTAAGAGTGCATCTTTGAACGGTTTTATAAAAGAAGAAGTTTATGTAGCACAACCTGGTCCTCCTGCAGTTACAGATGCAATGACTATTTGTCGAGATTCTCTCAAAGAATTCTATCCGAATTCTGCACGAATTCTGTCAGAATTCTGACTTTGGAAAACCTATAAATAGAGAAGGATTTCAATCATTTCAACTCACTCATTCACTTTCTTATCTCTTCTCTCTAAGCTTAAACGTCTTCTAAAGTGTTCTAAAAGCTTTTATTTTTAAATCCCAAGCCAGTTACAATCATTTAGTCGATTTGCCAGTGTGGTAGGGTCTAGAAGTTTTAGAGAGATTGTAATCAGAGGCTTGATTGAAGAAAGATACTTCACAATTGAAGTTGGTCGAGTACTTCCTATCAAAGCTTGCGTTGTAGAAGTTGCAAGGACTTCGTATGAAAACTTGCGGTATTTTCCAATAGTGGATTCAACTGGAAGCTAGAGTTCTTCCGACTAGAATAGTCCTCACAAGAGGAAAACCAGTATACATCATCGTCATTGCATTTTCTTTCTGATCTTTACCTTTACATTTTGCATACTTGTGATATATTATTTGTGATCTTGTTACTAACATTTTTAATTAGCTAAATTCTGATGCCTACTCTATTCACCCCCGTCTAGAGTATTGTGCTTTATAATTCGTTCCTACACGTATGTCCAGCCTACGCCATAGTATCGGCGGTAGAACGTTGTATAGGTCGTCTATATTATCTATCATCTAACAATATGAGATATAAACTTGTCATCTCCGTATGGAGGAAAATCATGACATATAAACTATATAACTCAATCACATGATCTATAGAAGACAAGGCACGATATTGGACTAGAAGATAAGGAAGATTAAACTAAAATAATAGTAAAGTCATCGTACACATGAGTTTAGATGTCTATAACAATAAATACATATTCTGAATAATAATAAGCCTCAAACCCACATTCGGAACAATCTGATACAATATGAAATGCTAAACTCTAAGTACTTCTAGGGTACTATCTATTGAGCAGGATCCTCCTGAGACTCATGTGTGCATCCCTCGTATACCCCCTGCTCATAGTAGGTAAGACAACAGTCTAAGCCATCTGAAAAATATTACCGAGTCAGGATTTGAGCAAAGTACAACTCAAATAGCAGTTCCAGTTAATTGACAAGCACTATAAAATGTAAATAATAATGTAGTTCTTGATGAACAATTTATAGAGAAAGTACAAATGGAAGAGACATGTGAATATAGAGCAATAGGTATATGGAGAGTAATATGAAAATATAAATGCAGATAGATATGTAATAAAGGGAAAAACATGTCATGCAAGGTATACAACTAACAAGTCCAGAATATCTGTGTCTAAAAATCAGTGTTTTGAAATACAAAGTTGACATGTGAACAGCTAGAGGGTAATATCCGGCAAACCATGCACGTCCGTGTGTGGCCGCTATTATTCCAGTAAGACCATAGGGTAGAAATGGTATGTTCATACGTCTACTAGGTATTTTCCCGCCCGACCAGTACATATGGATCCAGGTCTCGACACGTATCTCAATAATCCAGATTAGATATATTAGTCCACTAATTCATTAGTCCAGTAAAAATTATTAGGCATGAAACTACGTATCTCAAGTCAAGGAATCCATACAATACCAATCTGTGTGTCCATCGTGTTGAAATTAAGATAGAACACTAATATAAACATGAATCATAGGACATATCAAGAATTAAAAACTATCAGAGAATGTACTGGCCTGTCTTCCTGAGCAGTAACTATGAATCGAGGCCCAAAGTGGAGTCACAAGAACCTAGATGTGAGATATACATGTTAATTAGTGTTTAAATGTGTTTAGACAAGGATATCTAGTGTGTGAAATGCAATCTAGGTCAAATTAGGTCAATTTGACTCAAGGGTTGACTTTTAGGTCAAGCTAGTCAACTTGGTCGATTCAAGTCAAATCTGGGTCAATCTAACATATTCCAAGTTATTACCTACTTAGATCCATTATCTATATACATATCTATTTCCTATACTAGGTATTACCTATTACTTTATTATGATATTACCAACCATTATATGTAGGTAAACCTATTTATCCTAACATTTAGTCATTTACCTATACATGGTAAACTCTACCTAATCTCATGATCTACTCATAGGTATTACCTACCTTGGTAACCCTTTACCCCCGTTACTTAACACAGGTCCCTTGCTTCCTCTTCCATATGTAGGGATAAACCTATAGATACTTCAAGTTCAAATTGATACATTCCCATATCAATTTGTCACTGAGAGCACTGTCTCCACATTTATCCTATTGTCAAGCTAGTCCTAATATATATATATATATATATATATATATATATATATATATATATATATATATATATATATATATATATATATAACTGCCACACTATACATGTATGTATATACTCACTCACACATGCATTCCACACTTTCTTGTATTAACTCCTCTCTCTTCATATTACCTAAATACTTTCCTCCTCACCCCTAATCCCTGTTACCTGACAGTTCATAGCCTCTCCCCAAACACTCACACTAACACCCTATTACACTCTAAGCTAGTGTTACCAAGCCCTCATCTGCCTAATGCCAAGGCCATGCCAACCAAGGCTGCAGGGAGCTATTCTCTTCGCCTTCACACTCCTGCAGTAGGCCTCACAATGCCCCCTATCCAACCTTTTGCTGCAAGGACATCACTTGCTACACTGGTAAGTCCCCTCTCTATATTTTCACTCTTTCCAACTCCCTATTGTACTTGATTGATACCATGCTTTCCCTCTTCTGATACTCTATACTAACACTCACCAATGGCCAAATCATGGCCCAAACCTGTGCACAAATATTGGCCTATGGCCAATGTCCAATGGCCTCATTCCCTTGCATATTGCCAAGGCACACTACCTACCTAACACTCTCAACTCTATGGTAGTACATTACTCAAGTTACTGACACATCCAAGACACTAACACATGTGGTTCACCTGACAGTTTAATGACACTCATTCACTTCACTCTCACTGTCATATTGACAGGTTTTCCTCACTCAAGTCATACATCACTCTAAACACTCTAGTATTTTCACATGCATCCTTCACTCCTTCATGGCATTATTACAAGCACTGTGGCACTTCACTTCACTGATACTTATAGTACCTAGATAGGGACACACATATATATATATAAATACGGTAGGAATGTAGGACACACTCACACACATATATATACGATATCTGTACCCACATCACACATGCCAATATACATTAGCACATCAGTTAGTCACTCCCCTACCAATACCAACTGATGCCTATATGTAA
>JANAVB010013594.1:2022754-2095254 GCA_029216955.1 Iris pallida
TACAGAAAGGTCTACCGGTGCAATAAGACCGACCGATTCAATGCACTACTTGCCTTTAACGCCGCGATTGCAAAGATTATTTATGGTGAAAGAGACGGCCGAAATATGAGTTGGCACATGCGAGAACAGATTGAAGGAGTGTTGGATCCCCATCCGATGGAGAAGCGTGGAAGCACTTTGATCGAGTGTATCCAGATTTTGCTTCAATCCGCGAAATGTCAGGTTGGGACTATCTTCTGACGGTTTTACCCTTTTGGTCTTTCGGGATCCCAGTATTCGTGCTGGCCTGTGATTGTTACTCCGTATAACCTACCGCCTTGGATGTGCATGAAGACTCAGTACATGTCTAAACCGTTAATCTGGTCCGAACAATCCCCAAGAGGAACATTGACGTGTACTTACAGCCTTTGATAGATGAGTTGAATCAGTTATGGGAAGTAGGCGCTAACACGTTATGTTTCCAGGAAGCAATTTTCAGATGAAGGCAACCCTTATGTGGACCATCACGACTTTCCGGCTATGGATATTATCTGGATGGAGCACTCATGGCCGTCTCTCATGTCCGTATTGCATGGACCGTAGTAAGGCTTTCCGCTTGAAACACGGCGGAAAGCCGTGCTTCTGATTGTCATCGGCAATTTCTGCCAAAAGATCATCCGTTCAGAAGGAACATGAATGCTTCCGTACCGGCATTGTAGAGAGGTGATCCACCGCCAAGGTGGTGCAGAGACACGATATGGGAGGAGGTTAAAGATTTTCCAAGTACTATCGAAGATCCTACAACTGATACAAGTGCGATGGATTTGGTAGAGTTCATTACTGGACAAAGAGGAGCATATTCTGGATCTGCCATACTGGAGTACCAATCTGATCAGACATAATCTTGATGTCATGCTATTAGAAGAATGTGTTTGATAACATAATTAATACTGTGATGGACGTAAAGGGAAAAATGAAAGACAATCCAAGGCTAGGTTGGACTTAAAAGAAATATGCAAACGCCCTGCGTTGCATTTGATACAGCAGAATGGAAAATAGTTCTTCCGAAGTCAATTTTTTTTGCTGGACAAGGAGGATAAAGTGAGACTTTGTTGGTGGATCCAGGGCCTAAAATTTCTAGACGGATATGTGTCAAATCTGAGAAGATGTGTCGATCCGAAGGAAAATAAATTGACGGGTATAAAGAGCCACGATTGTCACGTATTCATGGAGAGGTTAATTCCGATTGCATTTCGGGAATTCTTACCGCAGGCAGTTTGGGATCCATTGACGGAGCTTAGCATATTCTTCAGGGATCTTTGTTCTAAGAAATTGCTCGTTGATCGTCTAGAAAAGCAAGAGAAGGACATTGCGGTAACACTATGCAAGCTAGAGAGGGTGTTTCCTCCTGGATTCTTTGACTCTATGGAGCATTTGCCGATTCATCTATCCTATGAGGCACGTGTTGGTGGATCCGTCGAATATCGATGGATGTACCCGTTCGAGCGACATTTGAATCACCTAAAAGAAAGGTAAAAAATAAGGCACGGGTCGAGGGTTCTATTTGTGAAGCCTATGTTCTCGAGGAGATTACAAACTTTTGTTCGATGTATTTCAAGCCTCATGTTGCAACTAATAGAACGAGAGCTTCCAGAAACGACGAGGGAGATCATGAAAGTAATGATACAATACTGAAGGTATTCAATGCTCCAGGAAAGCCATCGGGTAAGATGAAAAGAGATATCTGAACGATGATGAGCTAAGGGCTGCTCAGGTGTTGATACTCAACTGCGACGAGGAGGAAGTAGAGAAACTGGAGGGATAAGTAATTAATACGTCTATATTATTTAATAGTGTTAATTATTATACTATTACATTAATTGAACGATGTTGTTTTCAGCATATTTAATGATGATGTGAGGTCGGGTAGGCCACACATAACAGAAGAAGAACTAGAACAAGAAATGAGGCATTATTTTCCATCATGGTTGAGTGCATATGTAAGACTTGAGAATCTGTATTACCTTTTTGTATATGCACTTGATTGAGAATGAGCTTAATTGCTTCTTTCGTGGTATTTAGGTCGATCGTCCATACGCAAGACTTGAGAATGAGTCTATTAGAACGCTAGCCAAGGGACCAATTTATGCTGCAAAAATATGGCCAAGCTACTGTGTTAATGGTTTAGGTTCAAGTCAACAACTTGCCCGATCAGAGACAACTTTGTGGATCTCGATTCCACCAAAAACAGCTGTTTGTGTATCAGATCTTCGAACTACAAAGATGTTGATGCGGGCAACGATATCAATATAGACTTTAGTAAACACTTACACGTTAGCAAACATGTTCTAGGCCGAGTTTGTTCGGCTACAGAAGGAGGCGGCTGATGCTGCTGCTGCTGCTAGTGCGCAAGCAGAGGGAGGGGCTGGTACTTCCTCCCAGCCGCCTGCAGAGCCATCGTCGGACGAGCTCTGGATGACCGCCGTTGGCGGTCTTCAGAAGGGTATGTACTACGGTACGGGATCCTACGGCGCGTATTTGGCTTCGGAGTCATCCCGGGCCCCCTCTGTCAGTGCGCAGTCTCCGGCTACGCAGGCGTCGTCACGAGCTGAGGATGTTCGTCGTCAGATCGAGGAGCTGCATCACGAGTTACAGCAGCAAATTTTTGATGCGATCGAACGACGATCCGACCCTCCGATCGTCACCGGACGATTTGATGCGGTCGAGTGCAGTATACAGGAGCTGATGAGTCTGCATCAGGCTGCAGCTGCCAACTTGCAGATGCTCACCGAGTCTACGCAGCGCACGGAGCGTAGACAGGTCGAGCTGGACGGATCGCAGAGGAGCCTTTCTCTTTCACTCGCTCAGTATACTGAGAAGGTGGTGAGTACCCTTGCTGCGCATGGTGAGCGACTGCGAGAGCTGGAGCAGGTACGTCCTCCGGGTCCATCGACGGTGCCGACTCCAGATACTGTACTGCCTCCGGCGCCGACTCCAGACATTGTACTGCCTCCTACTGCCCCTACGTACAGCTCACCCAGGAGCAGTATGACTACATTCTATCCCAGTTGTGCGGCAGGGGTCCGCAGTGATTTTATTGGTTTTTTTATGACTTGTATGTATTGGCCCTATGGGCAAATTGTTTATTCATACACTGTTGTTTATACACTTGGTGGGAGACTTTTTATCATCTTTCATTTTTATTTGACTCTATTGGATGTTTGTCAGGATGTGTGTCTGTGATATTTACTTTGCACTGTCTCCTATTTTTATTGTGATATTTACTTTGTGATATCTGCGACGGGATGACAAATATACCTACGCTGGGTTATAAGCGATGATCTGATATACAAAGGAGATGCTGCCAAAATTTTAAAAAAATATTGTGTATTTTTGTTATGATGTGTGTCTGTGTTTACAGTGAATGTGAAATACAGTATTCGGAACCATCGACAGTTCGATTACTGTTGTATGTTTTATCTTGGATAGAAATAGCAACAGTTCAGGGTGCACTTCTGAGAGCTTCATTTTCACGTCCTTCACTTTCTCGGACGTCGTAAAGGTTCCCGAGAAGGTGAAGGACGTGAAGAGGAAGCTCTGAGAAGTGTACCCTGAACTGTTGCTCTTTCTATCAAAGATAAAACATACAACAGTAAGCAAAACTGACGATGGTTCGAACACTGCACTTCACACACACTGTAAACACAGACACACGGCATAACAAAAATATCAATTATATTTTTTTAAACTTTTTTTTATATTAGCGACGGATAGCGACGTTCTGCGACGTACTACGACGTCACACAGACGTCGCTATACGTCGCTAACTAGCGACGTTACGTCGCTCGACGTCGCTAATATACGTCGCTACGTTGCCCACGTGGCCACGTGGATGCCATGCCTCGTCATCATTTTAAATTTTGAAGCGTCGCTAGTGGTCGCTTTACGTCGCAATGTTGGCGACATACTTATACGTCGCTATCTGTCGCTCATTTTGCAACGTCTAGCGACAATTAACTACGCGTCGCAAATAGCGACGTTTGGCGACTAAATTGCCATCTGCGACTTGCCTATAGCGACGTAGGTTTTTCGTCGCTAAATACGTCGCAAATCATTGTTAGCGACGTATTTCCTGTATTTAGCGACGTCTCCGGACGTCGCTAATCTGGGTTATTTTAGTAGTGAGAAAACCCTAAACCCTGATCCCAAGCCCATACCCTAGCCTGGGCAGCCACCCCGACGGCCGTGCGCCACTGAAGGACGACCGCCGGCCGGCCGCGAGGCACGCGCGCACACTGGCCGCGAGGCACGCGCGCACACTGGCCGCACAGTGGCAGCAACCCATGAACCCTACTTCGTCGCAATCGTATGCAGCGCTTGCCGAATCATTTTGCGATTTTCATTCGTCGGTATGTTTGCAACATATAGGACTCCAAACGCGTTTAGTTATTTTGAATTTAGACGTACCACGTTGACCGATAAATCGACGCAAAGTCGAAGAAAAATCTGTCCCGAAACAGGACATAAGCAGTCCAAACACTTGACTTGGAAGGCAATTTCTCGCCAATCCGTAGATCGATTCGAAAATCTATTTGAACAGATTTGTAGGCTACATATACGAGATTAAAACTCTACTGCCATTTTTAATTCTAGTAAATTAAACAGTAGATTAAATCGGTTTGAAGATCCAGAAAAACCTTTTTAAAAAAATAGTAAACCTATAGAAGTTTCTCCGATACGACGTGCGTTCCACCATTCCGGGCAACGTGGTCACGAAACGAAAGCATCGAAAGGTGCGTAATGGCTTCGTGGACGTGTGAGCTTTGACGGAATTCAAATTGGTTGCGTGTACGCGACGAATTTGCTGTGTATCCGTCGAAATTTCCCGTATCGGCCTCTGTGCAAAGTTCTCAATTACTTTGTGCACGCTCATCAGATCGAGAAGAAACTTGTGCCAACAGGACCGTATAGTTTTTCTGGTCCTGTATGCCAATTTTTGTCCGATTATTGACAGTTGATTGGACCGCCGTTTTGCGGGCCCCACGGTCCGACTCAACGGCGACTTTGTGCACAGCCCGCCGAAATCCAACTTTGGACATACGGTTGGGTTCGTATCGAAAAACCGGATCTGTTGACATATAGTTTGATGACTTTAAAGACCATTAACTCTGGCACAATTTTTGGTACAAAGTGGGTCCAACGGCGGACATCGTTTTTGCCCAAAATTACCGTTTTGCCCCTGTATCCAGAATTGGACTTATGGACAGGCGATTCCAGCTAATTTGACTATTTTGAGAACGTTGGTAATATTATTTTAGCATCTGGAGACTTCTGCATGTTGACTGATTGTGGCTCGTTGAGTGGTACAGTATTATTGGTTTCACCAGCTAAGGATCTCAGGCAAGTGCACTTTCTGATTGCTTTCGATTCATAGTAGTCTTTTTATTTCATGTTTATACATATATCTTGCTGCTTGTTGACACGCTCGTCACACGGAGTAGTCGAAAGGGGAAATATTAGTAGACATGTGGACTACCCAAAAATATCCCTAAAATGTCTATTTTTGCCTGATAGCAGCTGTACACGACACGTGCAGTGTGCCGGATTTACCTCCTAGCCATTCACATGTCGAAACGGATATTTCACACCACATAGGTATATGTCTTTTATTTATTTTTTCCTTTTCTTCTCCATCGTGCTATGTCATCAGTACTTTCCAGTTTTTATATCTCATATGTTATTTTCATGTCTTATTAATTCTATTGTGTTTTTGCATTGCCGTCGGTTTGTTTACTTATTCCATTCCTGACTGGAAACCAACATTTTTTAGGTTTAGCCGCGATCACTCTTAGCACTGGGGAGGCATGGGTATGCTGAGGTCAACTAGAAATAGATAGCAGTTGTATTAATTTAATTAATTGTAAAATTGTATTATCTTTAATTATAAATGTTGTAAATGTTGTAACAAATTTAAAAATGTGAATGAGCAGCAAATGTTATATTTTGTCACCCTCATTTCCCGTATTTCCCGTATTTCGTATTTATACTCGTATTTGGATTTTGGCATGTATTTTTATTTTTTTCTCAACTTGTGGAATTTCGGTATTTCTCGTATTTTGGGTTTTGTCATGGTTCGGTTTTATTGGATTGGGTTGGTTTGGTTTGGTTTGGTTTATATTGGAACACCTTAGCCAATACTCCACCCTCAACATACCACATCCCACCCTCTTTATAACTCCACCAACTTTTTCTCTCTCCTCATAAACCTCCATTAATTTCTTCTTCTCCTTCCTCTACACAACTCTCTTCTCCTTCCTCTCCACAACACCCACCCATAGGCAAGTGCACCTTGCACTACATGAGAACCCTCTTTTATTTATCCATTTGCTTGTTTAGGACATGGTGATCAACATTAGAACTTAGCATTTTGTGATTTGGAGTCTCCATTGCTCTAGATCTAGGTTTTCCTTTTTGGTTTTGTATGGTTTTGATCTACTTAAGTTGGATTTTTATGGGTTTTGATGTTTCCATGTGGAAGAGAGTTCAATTCTACCCTGGTTAGAACTTTGGAAATCTGGATTTGGAGTTCGGATGACCAAGTTGTGATGTCTTGAAGTTTTGGGAGCCATGAGAGCTTCTTCTCAGCCATGGAGAAGAGGATCCTGACCCTGCGTACGTGTTTTACGTGTACCCAGACCCTACGTGCGTGTTTTTACGCGTACGCAGCTCTCTGCTTGCGTGTTTTTACGCGTACGCAGCTCTCTGCTTGCGTGCTTTTGCACGTACGCAGCTCTCTGTAGCGTGCGTGACTTTTCACCTACGCTGCTCTCTGTAGCGTGCGTAACTTTTCACCTACGCTGTTCTCTGTAGCGTGCATGACTTTTTACCTACGCTGCTCTCTGAAGCGTGCGTGACTTTTCACCTACGCTGCTCTCTGTAGCGTACGTGACTTTTCACCTATGCTGCTCTCTGAAGCGTGCGTGACTTTTCACCTACGCTGCTCTTTGAAGCGTGCGTGACTTTTCACCTACGCTTTTCTCTGAAGCGTGCGTGATTTTTCACCTACGCTGCTCTCTGTAGCGTGCGTGACTTTTTACCTACGCTGCTCTCTGAAGCGTGCGTGACTTTTCACCTACGCTGCTCTCTGGCGTACGTGACACGACAGTGACCCGTAGTGGTGCACTCCTGACAAGACCAACCTGACATGATAGTGGCCCATCGTGGCGCACTCCTGACAAGTACCCTGACATGATTTATCTTAATGCTGTTGCGACGGCTAATTTAACTTGACCTGCCTTGACACCGTGGGTGGTTTCTTTCTGCTTGCTTGTTAAATCCATTTGTCCTGTCTTGCATCATTTCTAGGATGGGACTCCTGAGTACCACGGTCAGGAGCTCCTACTAAAATGGATTAAGGTTAATAACAAGAATAACACAGTAGTCATGAAGAGATGACACAGCTACAGGCAATCCCGTTACCTGGCGCTCTTGGGATCTGTAGCCTGCCGTCGAGTAGGGCACATTTCCAGCACACCGTCGCGTGTTGCACCCTCTAAGTCACCTAAGGGTACATTTGTCCCCGGGCGATGTACCCACCTGAATTTAACCCCTAATTTTTGACCTGGGTAACCTAGATGGTCTGCAGGGCTTGTGGCTGTGGAACTATCTCACTGCATCTTGTTAGTAATTAGGCCTGTGATAACCCTAGTTAGTTAAAGTAGTAAGCCGTAGTATCTGCTTGGCCGTGATTGATTGAATGAGGTATAACCAGTTTAGCCATGTCTTGATCCAGTATAAGATTGCTTCCTGTCTTGATTTCTTACATTATCATTTGTCGATAAATGGTGGGAAACCAAGTTCTGTTCAGATGAAGAGTTACAACTCCGGTCCTTGTTTGGTTTACGGGTTGTAACCTGGTTATCGGAATAGTCCCATGGTTATCTCGTCGTATATCACCCTGGCATGTTTTTTTTCGTAAATTCTAGTTTTAATATTATATTTTCTTGTGCTGATTGCTGGCTTTTGTTCTTATTTCGTGGCCCCCTTGTGGCACTTGCTCTTTCTGGGGTTGACCCAGCTGGTTTGTGTGGCCAGATTTCGGAGCAGCTCCCGAGGATCTTTCGAACCTCCAGCCCGATGGTGGCGACTAGAAGGAACTCGGGCTACGAGTGGATTTCTATTTTGTTTCGCTCACTCTATTGTAAAGTTATTCTTTTGAGACGTTTAGCCGACGAGCACCTGTTAGCTCGATGCACTTTTATACTGTCTGCCTACGGGCTGTAAACAAGATTAACAAATCCTAGGGTTGATCATGTATGACTTAAATCTTGCTAGTCCTAACATTTTGTAATGACTAGCTTCATGATCAGCTGAATATGTGATATTTGGGACGCCTTATTATTGTATATTTAATGATCATACATCTTACGACCTTACTTACTTGCTTATGATTGAGACATTAGGCTTGTTCATGACCATAAGAGACTGTTGGCTTGTAGTAGACCTTCATATTTCTAGACAGCCGTGACCGTATATCGAGGTGGTTTCCATTTCAATATACGTAGCTGGCTATGTCTGCCCCCGCTCTCCAGTATTCTGGTTCTGGGGCATGACACGGTTTAAGTGGTGGCCCATGCAGGTCTTGTCAATCAAGAAATGTGAGGGTTTACCGAATAGATGTCTCAATCAGTATTCGCCCTTGATCTCCGCCCGTATTTTCAAATCCCTGAAATTCTTGCCCTGATTACATGCTTGTATCGTTGATCTGTCCTGGTCCTTCCTTATTGTTTCCCTGTGTCGTCTTCCTCAGCGGCACTGTACCTGACCCTGTCGATCAGCAAGGAGGAGCACCTCCAGTGGACCAGCAGCAACCTGGAGATCAAGCCCAGCATTCCGGAGTCGCCTCCAGAGTGATACCTACTGGAGGAGAGTCACCAGTTCGGCCCGTCCAGCCCGCAGAGCCAGATGATGGTACCTTAGTAGGCCTCATCAGAACCTTATAGCTTCCCAGGATCGTCGAAGCGATGCCCTGCACCAGACAGTTCAAGATGCTTTGACCCGAGGCAGACATCCAGGGGAACCAGGCGGCCAACAGCTTCAAGCGCTTGAATCCTCCTTTCTTCGACGGCAGCGAGGATGCGTTTGCCGCGGATGCATGGCTTCAGGATACCGAGGTGATTCTGGAAGCAGCTAGGACACCCGAGAATGAGAAGGTGGCGGTGGTACGCCTGCAGTTGTTGGACTTGGCTCGCAGTTGGAGGGCGGCACAAGCCATGGGATTAGTGGCACCCATTGCTTGGGCAGTATTTAGAGAGAGATTCCAGACGAAGTATTTCGATGCTGTGGCTCGGTACGACCTGCAGACCAGATTTACCAACTTGAAGCAAGGAGGCAGGACAGTCGACAGTTATGTATCAGAGTTTTCTAGACTCAGTAGGTTTGTCCCCACCTTGGTGGCGACCGAGTTTGATAGGGCCCAGCGGTTCCAGCAGGGACTGCATTTGGAGATCTTATTGGCGGTTGAGCATTTCGAGCACCAGACGTTCGATGCAGTCTTGAGAGCAGCTAGGAGGCATGAGTACACCTCCCAGAGGATCGTGGATAGGACCGGAGGTAGGAAGCGTCCCATAGCCAGATGCAGCAATCATCAGCTCCAGCCCCGGCAGCTAGGGGATTGACCATTGGAACTCCGAGGCGGGCGGCCTCAGTAACGTCGGTTCAGCATTTGACCCCGACGTACCCACAGCAGAAGCAGAAGCAGACTTCCGCGATGGGATGTTCTCATTACGGGAAGCCAGGGCAATGTGGTGGCAGACTGTCGCAGGGCGCAGGGATTGTGCCTGGCTTGTCGAGCAGCAGATCATAGGATAGGGGCTTGCCCGAATAGGGGTGGTTCGTCAGCATCCAACCCTTCTAGCTCTTCGGTGAGAGGACCGGCCCCAGCACCAGTTCAGCAGCAGCAGTATCAGTCTTTGAGGCCCTTGCCGCCTCAGTCTCAGGCATTCCAGCAACAGCACCCCCAGCAGTATGCACAAGCCCAAGCTCAGACCCAGAATAGGCAGAGAGGTTTCCAGCAGAGGGGACCAGCAGCCAGAGGACAAGGTCAGGCCATGATGATGGCTATGGAGGAAGAAGTTGCACCAGATGAGATTGTGGCAGGTACTATTCTCGTCAACTCCTCTCCAGTGTCTGTATTATTTGATTCTGGTGCATCGCACTCATTTATGTCTGCACGATTCGCGACACGGATAGGATTGGAGCCCGAGTCATTATCAGTGAGGCTCAATATACTTACTGGTAATGGCCTTGTGGGAGTAGATCGTGTGTTTTCCTCGTGTCGGATCGTAGTTAGCGGTAGGGAGTTCCCCGCTAGATTCATAGAGTTTCCTATGGCAGACTATGATGTAGTCCTAGGCATAGATTGGTTGAGGAACCAGTATGCTAGGATAGACTGCCATGTTGGCAGAGTTGTCTTTAGTATCCCGGCGAGCCAGAGTTTTCGTTTTCCAGAGACGCAGTGGAGCCATCTTCCCCAGCATTGCGGATGGCAGTAGCAGCAGTGCAGTTACCCCGGATAGTTGAAGAGTTTTCAGATGTTTTTCCAGAGGAGCTTCCAGGGATGCCACCGGGGCGGGAGATTGAGTTCACTATAGACTTGATTCCCGGGACAGCACCAGTATCAGAGCGAGTCTACAGGATGGCGCCTTCAGAGTTGGAAATTTTATACAAGATGATTGAAGAACTGAGGACCAAGGGATTCATCCGTGCAAGTGGATCGCCTTGGGGAGCCCCGATGCTTCTTGTGAAAAAGAAAGATGGTACGTCTATGCTATGTGTTGATTATCGTACCTTGAATTCGGTGACAATCAAGAACAGATACCCTCTTCCGAGGATAGATGACTTGTTTGATCAGCTCAGAGGGGCTTCAGTGTTCTCGAAGATCGACTTGCGGTCAGGATACCACCAGATCAGAGTCAGAGAGCAGGACATCCCGAAGACAGCATTCAGATCGAGGTATGGACATTGGGAGTTCCTTGTTATGCCCTTTGGAGCAACCAATGCGTCGGCCGTATTCATGGACCTCATAAATCGCATTTTTATGCCTTACTTGGATCAATTTGTGATCGTGTTCCTAGATGACATCCTGGTCTACAGCAAGAGTGAAGCAGAGCATGAGCAGCATCTCAGAGTCGTCCTCCAGACGCTTAGGGAACATCAGTTGTACGCCAAGTTCAGTAAATACGAGTTCTGGCTCGATCGTATTTCATACTTGGGTCACATCATTACCCGAGGAGGAGTGGAAGTGGATCCCCAGAAGATTGAGTCATGGTCGGTACCCAGCTCAGTGGCAGAGGTTCACAGCTTTTTTGGATTGGTCGGCTACTATCGACGGTTCGTTTCAGATTTTGCAAGGATTTCAGCGCCGATGACCCAGTTGACCCGCAAGGATGTGTCGTTTGTTTAGACAGCAGAGTGTCAGGAATCATTTGAGAAGTTGAAGCGAGGTTTGATAACGGCTCCCATTCTCACCCTTCCAGATGGGACCGGAGGATTCACAGTTTATTGCGACGCTTCAGGCAGAGGATTGGGGTGTGTCTTGATGCAGCATGGGAAGGTAATATCTTATGCGTCACGTCAACTACGTGATCATGAGAAGAATTACCCGACCCACGACTTGGAATTTACGGCGGTAGTATTTGCTTTGAAGTTGTGGAGACATTACTTGTACGGAGATAGAGTGGAGATCTTTACTGATCATAAGAGCCTGAAGTATGTTTTCACCCAGAAGGACCTTAATATGCGGCAGAGAAGATGGCTCGAGCTACTAGTGGACTATGATGTGGATTTGCAGTATCATTCCGGGAAGGCCAACATTGTAGCAGATACATTGAGCAGAAGTGTCGGAGTTTATTTCCTGACGGCACAACCAGAATTATTGGCAGATCTTCAAAAGATGGGAATTGAAGTGGTTCTTCCAACCAGCGTAGCATTGATGGCCAGCCTGCAGGTTCAGTCCAGCATAGTTGAGAGAATCCGGGTGGCGTAGTCAACAGATTCCAAGATCCAGCGACTCAGAGCAGAGTGTGAAGCAGGAAGAAGGCCAGAGTTATGTATCCATGAAGACGGTACACTTCGGTACGGCACTCGTCTTTGTGTACCCAGTGGAGATATCAGACAGGAAGTCATGGCAGAAGCCCACAGTTTACAATATTCTATTCATCCGGGTGGTACGAAGATGTACCGTGATATTCGTCAGCATTTCTGGTGGAATGGAATGAAGAGGGAGATAGCCTGGTTTGTCTCTCGGTGTTTGGTTTGCCAATAGGTTAAAGCTGAACATCAAAGGTCCGCTGGACTTCTTCAACCCTTACCGATCCCAGAATGGAAATGGTAACATATAACCATGGATTTCGTGACCGGATTGCCCAGATCTCCGGCCGGCAGAGATGCTATTTGGGTAATTGTGGATAGGCTTACCAAGGTGGCACACTTTCTCCCATTCAGGGTTGGACAATCGACGGCGCAGTTAGCAGAGATGTATCTCAGGCATATCGTCAGGCTTCACGGTGTGCCAGTCAGCATCACCTCGGACAGGGATTCAAGATTCACATCACACTTTTGGCGTAGCTTGCAGAAGAGTTTGGGGACTCGCCTTCAATTCAGCTCAGCTTATCACCCGTATACGGATGGTCAATCGGAGCGCACAATCCAGACCCTTGAAGATATGTTGAGATCATGTACCCTTGACTTCGGTAGTTCATGGAAGAATCATCTGCACCTGGTGGAATTCTCGTACAACAACAGTTATCAGGCCAGTATCCAGATGGCACCATTCGAGGCTCTTTATGGCAGGAAGTGCAGATCCCCGCTAGCATGGGACGATGTCGGGAAGAGGCAGATGCTCGGACCCGAATTGATTTCCCAGACGGTTGAAGTGGTTAGGAAGGTCAGAGATCGCCTCCGAGTTGCCCAGGACCGCCAGCGCCATTGGTCCGATGCTCATCGGCGTCCCCTAGAATTTGCTGTCGACAACCATGTATTCCTTAGGATCTCGCCTAACCGCGGCGTCATTCGCTTTGGCGTGCGGAGAAAGCTTAGTCCTAGGTATATAGGGCCGTTCGATATTCTAGAGCGAGTAGGAGATGTATCATATCGTCTCGCTCTTCCGCCGTCGCTAAGTGAGGTGCATGATGTATTCCATGTGTCCCAATTACGACGGTATATTCCGGACCCGAGCCACATCCTAGACCATTCGGAATTGGTTTTTGGTACCAACCTTTCATATAAGGAGAGGCCTGTGTCTATATTGGACCGAAAGAGAAGATACTCAAGAACAAGACTATTAAATTAGTCCGTGTTGCTTGGGGTCATCACTCTCTAGGTGAGTCAACGTGGGAGCGTGAGGACGACATCCGATCGCGATATCCCTACCTGTTTGACTCGTGAGGTATAATGTCTTTTTTATGCCTTACATTTTCCCTTTCTTGCTTGCATTGTATGATTGAACTGCTTAGTCTAACTTGCCTGTGCTTAGTGTAGCTTGGCGTGACAATCTCTAGCTCCTTGATTAAATTTTGAGGACGGAATTCTTTTAAGGTGGGTAGAGTTGTCACCCTCATTTCTCGTATTTCTCGTATTTCGTATTTATACTCGTATCTAGATTTTGGCATGTATTTTTATTTTTTTCTCAACTTGTGGAATTTCGGTATTTCTCGTATTTTGGGTTTTGTAATGGTTCGGTTTTAATTGGATTGGGTTGGTTTGGTTTGGTTTGGTTTATGTATTGGAACACCTTAGCCTATACTCCACCCTCAACACACCACATCCCACCCTCTTTATAACTCCACCAACTTTTTCTCTCTCCTCATAAACCTCCATTAATTTCTTCTTCTCCTTCCTCTACACAACTCTCTTCTCCTTCCTCTCCACAACACCCACCCATAGGCAAGTGCACCTTGCCACCACATGAGAACCCACTTTTATTTGTCCATTTGCTAGTTTACGACATGGTGATCAACATTAGAACTTAGCATTTTGTGATTTGGAGTCTCCATTGCTCTAGATCTAGGTTTTCCTATTTTCGGTTTTGTATGGTTTTGATCTACTTAAGTTGGATTTTTATGGGTTTTGATGTTTCCATGTGGAAGAGAGTTCAATTCCACCCTGGTTAGAACTTTAGAAATCTGGATTTGGAGTTCGGATGACCAAGTTGTGATGCCTTGAAGTTTTGGGAGCCATGAGAGCTTCTTCTCAGCCATGGAGAAGAGGACCCTGACCCTGCGTGCGTGTTTTTACGCGTACCCAGACCCTGCGTACGTGTTTTTACGCATACACAGCTCTCTTCTTGCGTGCTTTTGCACGTACGCAGCTCTCTGTAGCGTGCGTAACTTTTCACCTACGCTGCTCTCTGTAGCGTGCGTGACTTTTCACCTACGCTGCTCTCTGTAGCGTACGTGACTTTTCACCTACGCTGCTCTCTGAAGCGTGCGTGACTTTTCACCTACGCTGCTCTCTGTAGCGTGCGTGACTTTTCACCTATGCTGCTCTCTGAAGCGTGCGTGACTTTTCACCTACGCTGCTCTCTGAAGCGTGCGTGACTTTTCACCTATGCTGCTCTCTGAAGCGTGCGTGACTTTTCACCTACGCTGCTCTCTGTAGCGTGCGTGACTTTTCACCTACGCTGCTCTCTGAAGCGTGCGTGACTTTTCACCTACGCTGCTCTCTGGCGTGCGTGACTTTTCGCGTACGCTGCTTCCCCTGACCCCTTGCTTAACCCATTGGCTCTTGAAGTTTTGGTCTTATTTCTTTAAGCTTGGCTCTTCTATAGTCCTGTATATTGATATTTTATTAAATATTTTACGCCTATTTTATATCCTTACGCCTTTTGTCATGAACTTGATTTTACTTAATATGTTTGGAATGACTATTATACATGGCAGGGTATGACAAAGAACTAGCATAACACGACAGTGACCCGTAGTGGTGCACTCCTGACATGACCAACCTGACATGATAGTGGCCCATCGTGGTGCACTCCTGACAAGTACCCTGACATGATTTATCTTAATGCTGTTGCGACGGCTAATTTAACTTGACCTGCCTTGACACCGTGGGTGGTTCTTTCTTGCTTGCTTGTTAAATCCATTTGTCCTGTCTTGCATCATTTCTAGGATGGGACTCCTGAGTACCACGGTCAGGAAATCCTACTAAAATGGATTAAGGTTAATAACTAGAATAACACAGTAGTCATGAAGAGATGACACAGCTACAAGCAATCCCGTTACCTGGGCGCTCTTGGGATCTGTAGCCTGCCGTCGAGTAGGGCACATTTCCAGCACACCGTCGCGTGTTGCACCCTCTAAGTCACCTAAGGGTACATTTGTCCCCGGGCGATGTACCCACCTGAATTCAACCCCTAATTTTCGACCTGGGTAACCTGGATGGTCTGCAGGGCTTGTGGCTGTGGAACTATCTCACTGCATCTTGTTAGTAATTAGGCCTGTGATAACCCTAGTTAGTTAAAGTAGTAAGCCGTAGTATCTGCTTGGCCGTGATTGATTGAATGAGGTATAACCAGTTTAGCCATGTCTTGATCTAGTATAAGATTGCTTCCTGTCTTGATTTCTTACATTATCATCTTGTCGATAAATGGTGGGAAACCAAGTTCTGTTCAGATGAAGGGTTACAACCCCGGTCCTTGTTTGGTTTACGGGTTGTAACCTGGTTATCGGAATAGTCCCATGGTTATCTCGTCGTATATCACCCTGGCATATTTTTTTTCGTAAATTCTAGTTTTAATATTATATTTTCTTGTGCTGATTGCTGGCTTTTGTTCTTATTTCGTGGCCCCCTTGTGGCACTTGCTCTTTCTGGGGTTGACCCAGCTGGTTTTGTGTGGCCAAATTTCGGAGCAGCTCCCGAGGATCTTCCGAACCTCCAGCCCGATGGTGGCGACTAGAAGAAACCCGGGCTACGAGTGGGTTTTCTATTTTGTTTCGCTCACTCTATTGTAAAGTTATTCTTTTGAGGCGTTTAGCCGACGAGCACCTGTTAGCTCGATGCACTTTTACTTACTGTCTGCCTACGGGCTGTAAACATGATTAACAAATCCTAGGGTTGATCATGTATGACTTAACTCTTGCTAGTCCTAATATTTTGTAATGACTAGCTTCATGATCAGCTGAATATGTGATATTTGGGACGCCTTATTATTGTATATTTAATGGTCATACATCTTGCGACCTTACTTACTTGCTTATGATTGAGACATTAGGCTTGTTCATGACCATAAGAGACTGTTGGCTTGTAGTAAACCCTCATATTTCTAGACAGCCGTGACCGTATATCGAGGTGGTTTCCATTTCAATATACGTAGCTGGCTATGTCTGTCCCCGCTCTCCAGTATTCTGGTTCTGGGGCGTGACATATTTTGAGCATTTACTTCTTGCAGGCTTGACAGCGTTCTACCGCCGACTCTGCGGCGTAGGCTGGCTTGGACACGTCTCGTATCCGAAAAAGCGGATGCGGATCGTGACAAGTTTTTGTGGTAGTCCATGCAGGTCGATTTTCGCAAAAGATTGTAAACTAGTGATGGTACTTAAGTTAGTCGTATCATTGCGAGCTTACGACTAGACAATACATATTCAAAACTAGGATTAAATTGATTTAAGAGAATGACTAGGACTAGGAGTCCCTTATTCAAATTGACCATTGGGTAGTTAAGGTTATTAGATAGGCCATGCAATTTAGAATAGCTTGCTAGATCCATATAGGTACACCATTACTTTTGATATGACAACATGATCCAACGTGGGTATACTACTCACTTGGCTAGTTAGGCTTTCCCTAGAATTAAGGCTATAATCTTGATAACATGTTCAATTTCCTTTGCTCTATTAGATATAAACATCACTTCATGAGTTAGAATTGCCTTTTTTTAAATTCTATTTTGCTCTAAGGAACTGGTTTATAATTTTTTGATTCTGTTATTCGCATACGAATCTCGAGGTAGATTGATTTGAGATTTTCCCTCAACCATTGAAATGCACATGAAATAGATACTAGAATATTTGTATTCCTTTCATCTTTAGTTATTTCCTCCATGTTCTCTTTTATTTTAAGTGTTGTGACTGATAGGACAAATACCTACGCTCTATTTTTAGTCAACTTATTGAATCTTTAGAAGCTCATGAATTTTTACGGATATAGTTAAAAGAATGTTAGTTAACTAATAATGGTTAGACAGCAGCGCACTGTCGTCAATTATTTGAGAGTGGAGGATGTGGGTTCACTGAAGCCAGCTGCGCACTGGCAAGGCACAACCCACATAATTAAAATCATTTCGAAGAATCATAGTCTATGGAACATTGCTAAAACTATGTTCTCGTTGACCTCTTTAGATCTTAGATACCCTTGTGTCAATATAGAGTAGAGTACCTGATAGCTTATCACATCTGAATCACGGAACCAAGGGTTTACCACGGCCGGAGTATATGAACGAGGCATAATTCTCGGTAAAATGATTTCAGACGTGATTACAAGTTTAGGATACCATAGAGGACAGAAAAATACATGTTTGTCCCATAAGAGCCAAAGCCAATACTAGTAAAAGTTCTGTAGCAGGTCTCCCCACCTTGCATTACGTGGTCATTGTGATCTATCGACGAGGTAGTTGACTGACACTAATAGGCTTACTTAGAAAATAAAACTCAGAAGTCCATAACCCATTAGTCGACCAAGGCCTTAGAGATAGGAAGATTATAGGAAGACTGTATAAGCAAGAACACCAGGTAAGGTTTTGATCCTCTCAAAACTCGAATTACTTATTTACTCCTTCCAAAAATCTTGCATACTTATATTTTGACTATCTTGACCAACGCTTCTATTACAGCCTAGTTTTTGCAAGTTTACTCTTTTATCGAGCTTGATTCGAGACATATGTTTATTAGGGACGCCCGCTAACATATTGTCTAATCAGAATTATTGTATTACGATCTGATCAACCATGATGCATTTGGTTCGCTCTTCATCTAATTACCCAACGTAGAATGAGATGTAGATGTCTATAGGTTCTCATCCGCGACTGCTTTGACAATTCTCCTTGAATTATACATTCGTCTTTGAATCGCGTAATTGTATTCATTGACATCTCTCTTGAACTCTTTATTGTTTTTGTCTTTTACTGATTGGAAAGACGAAAACTCGTTATTGATAGATAGATACAGCGTATTCCCCATGGCTACGCTAGTTGTGTACGCAAGTGTAGCTACCATCGGCCAGCCCTGTGACTGGAACCTTGCTTGAGTTACTCGTCCTCCTTTCAACCCTAAAACCTACTATCATGGTCTTCTAGTCATTGGAGTCCGAGAATGATTAGGATCTTTCCCTTGATCAAATGTGAACCTAGGAGACTACCTATACTCAAGAGACCAAATGTTGTGAGCCTATAATTATTTGTTGAAGCTTGCTTTAACTAGAGCCCTTGTGACAATAGTCTGGCAGGTTTGACACACATAGAAATTCATGACCCAGTTGTTAGGAACCTTTTCATATGATGTGGCTTAGAGCTGGTTACGCTGTCGATAACTCTTATACGCTATGGACGGGTAGATCATTCTATTTTGTCGACCATGTATCATTGTACACACTCATTTTCTATTTATTGAGGAACGACCCTTGGCTTGACTTATATCTACCGTATCCCGTTACGTCCTGCATTATTCTTCATTAACAAGAGTCGAGGTACAATATCTGGACTTTGGAATTCTTCTAACTTCATTATTCCTAAAACCATATCCTAGTTTCTAAGGTGGGTAGACTGTAGGCCTCCTAAAAATTTTAGGATATACGAGGATTACTGATTGATTAGAATAAATTCCTTGGGATGATAATTAGTGTCCATGGACTCCCACTATCCATTTAGATTATTTTGTGTCCCCGGTCGTGTCATTAATATTCGGAGCACGAGACCAGCTGTTACCTTCCAATAAATTTTACATGCAAGATCTAGACGAGTCCACCTTTATTTAGGTATATCAGGTCCCACTCAAACCCGTCCCCTTGTACTCTATTTTTAGGGTACGACTTTCAGGTAAAAAGGACTAGTTATAACCTTTACCACAATACCGGTATATTTTTCGACTTTCATTAAAGACTCAACCTCGACTTGAACCTTTCAACCCAATATATGGTTGTGATCTACTCGAAGCCCACTACGCACATGCCACTAGTATGCCACCCAATTGAGGCCTCATGTGCTACGTAAACACATAAGTCACTGAAGGCGCATTTTTGGGCTTATGGATCTAGTTGACCAACCCGACTGGCAACTAGCTCAACCACTTGGATGGAATCCTATTCTAAGTTACCCTAATCTAGTAGAACTAGTTTTATCATTGGGATCTTGTTCAGTCAATATAGATTGAAATCCAAGGTTCATCCAACCAACGAGTGACGTCTAATTAGGGAACCCATTAAGACTCAGAAAAAACCCATCCATGCATACCACCATATTTGGACTATAAAACCGAACTATTTGAAATTGGTCCCTATACCTATTATGTAGTCTCCACCTCTTAGAATGTGAAGTCATTCGTAACCATTATTCCATCTACCTGGAAAATTGTGATACGATCTTGTATTGCATTTATACCCCTTGCTCGTGTGTTTAAATAACCATGGGAAAGATCACAATCTTGATTATGTTCTATTTTGGAATCTTGTTTAGAACTTCAAGAACAAAATTTCTATATTGCATGGATTGCAAGCCCCTCTAAGAAATAAGTGTTCTTCGGTTTAGCAAGTGACTGGACTAGAGTAGCCCAATCTAGCAAATAATTCAATGGTTCGTAAACTTTCTTTCTACCTGAATCATTGGAAACCCTCTACCGCTCTTGAAACTTCATATTTGCTCTCGATTATTCTCCCTTATCTTCATGTCCTTCCTATTTTAGAGCGACGAATGGTCATGCTTATTAGATTTATCAACATTTCTTAGCTACTTGTGTAAGTTTGTTGCTTGTTAAAATTTGGGTTGCTTGATAGATACGAGAGGATTATAGATACCATATGCCTAGATATTTATTGGTAGGATTGTTAGCAACTGGTTAGAAGATTTTAAGATTTTAGTTTGAGGAGTAGTGTGACCAAAGGTGGATAGAAGTCCTGGAGGCTATATGGCTAGGAGAAGAATACAAACTATTTTTGAGGAATTAAAATTTGAGAAGATTGTGGTAATAGTGAATTTATTCTTTTACTTTTATTTTTGAATTTTAGGCATGGTTATGATTAGAATTTTAAGGACGAAATTATTTTTAAGGTGGGTAGATTTGTAGCTCCCCTTTCCAAAAATTTAAAATATTTTATTATTATTTATTTTATTTAAAGGGTGATTATTAGATTTTATAAATAATTATTGAGTTTATTATTACGGTAGATAATTTTAGTCATGGTTAGGAAATTGAGTACAAGGTGACTAGAAATCATGGCACGAATAGTGTAGTGGCGTGCCTTGATTAGTGTATAAGCCATACCATGGAAGACCCAGCCATAAGTGTGTCCTAACTAGAAAAACCAGGCCAAGTTACGACTTAACCCCTATAAATGGTTTAATTATTAACTAATTTATTTATTGATTTGAAGAAGACCCGGTTGTACCAAAATAGTCCTGACTTGACCCGAACCAACCCAAGGCCTGTAGACATATAGTACGACCAAAAATGTCCATGTAGGTATGCATTTATTATACAAGTAAATATTTCGTATTTTATTTAATGGGCTAGTAAATATGTTGCGACACATTTGTTATATAAACTTACATATATAATATGTGTTATTGATATTAAATTGTTATTATTTTATAATAGGATAAATATTCTTTTGTGATGTAATTCTAGATTGCTAGGATTTTATACCATATATATTATGTGTGCGTATTTGTATGTATATATAGGTATATTATATAAATGGGTGTAATTGTATGTATATAGAAATATATATATATATATATATATATATATATATATATATATATATATATATATATATATATATATATATATATATATATATATATATGTGTGTGTGTGTGTACTTGTATGAATATATATAAATATATTATATATATGTGCCTATTTGCATATATATATTATATATATATATATATATATATATATATATATATATATATATATATATATATATTCTTTTTTTTGCATATATATATATATATATATATATATATATATATATATATATATATATATATATATATATATATATATATATATATATATGCAAAAAAAAGAATATATATATATATATATATATATATATATATATATATATATATATATATATATATATATATATATATAAATATATATATATATATATATATATATATATTTATGTTAATTACAATAAAAGGAAATAGAAAAAACATACAAACCCTGTTGGCATAACCATGCAATCATGATTCACATTTATGAACCTATTAATAGAAGGCTTCTTCCATTTAAATAGGACAATTGCTTATTAAGATTCTTGTGATCTTGCGGTATATTGAATTTTTAATCCAATTTAGTTTGACATTTATCATGTGAAACCGAGCTTTATATCCAATTTTCAAACTGAGCCAAAAGCCCAGCCCAACAGAGGTCAGTTCCCAGACCCGAGCAGTACCATTCGGTCCTGTTAACAAACCGATAATACCATATAGGCGAGAGCTATATATATAGAGAGATCGAAGAGAAAACCCTAAACCCCGATCCTACGCCCATGCCCACACCTTAGCCTGGGCAGCCACCCCAACGGCCGTGCACCGCCGGAGGACGACCGCCGGCCGGCCGCGAGGCACGCGCGCGCACCGGCCGCACAGTGGCAGCAGCCCCTGAACCCTACTTCGTCGCAATCGTGTGCAGCGCTCGCCGAATCGTTTCACGATTTCCTTTCACTGGTATGTTCACAACATATAGGACTCTAAACGCCTTAAATTATTTTGAATTTAGACGCACCATATTGACCGATAAATCGACGCAAAGTCGAAGAAAAATCTATCCCGAAACAGGACATAAGCAATCCAAACACTCGACTTGGAAGGCGATTTCTCGCCAATCCATAGATCGATTCAAAAATCTATTTGAACAGATTTGTAGGCTACATATACGGGATTTAAACCCTACTGCCATTTTTAATTCTAGTTAATTAAACGGTATATTAAATCGGTTTGAAGATCCAGAAAAACCTTTTTTTTAAATAGTAAACCAATAGAACTTTCTCCGATACGACGTGCGTTCCGCCATTCCGGGCAACGTGGTCGCGAACCGAAAGCATCGAAAGGTGTGTAATGGCTTCGTGGACGTGTGGGCTTTGATGGAATTCAAATTGGTCGCGGGTGCGCGACGAATTTGATGCGTATCCGTCAAAATTTTTCGTATCGGCCTCTGTGCAAACTTCTCAATTACTTTGTGCATGCTCATCAGATCGAGACGAAACTTGCGCCAACAGGACTGTATAGTTTTTCTGGTCCTGTATGCCAATTTTTGTCTGATTATTAGACAGTTGATTGGACCACCGTTTTGCGGGCCCTATGGTCCGACTCAACGGGCAATTTTGTGCACGGTCTGCCAAAATTCAACTTTGGACATATGGTTGGGTTCGTATCAAAAAACTGGACCTGTTGACATGTAGTTTGACGACTTTAGAGACCATTGACTTAGGCACAATTTTCGGTGCAAAGTGGGTCCATCGGCGGATATCGTTTTTGTCCGAAATTACCGTTTTGCCCCTGTATCCAGAATTGGACTTATGAACAGGCGATTCTAGCTAATTTGACTATTCTGAGAATGTTGGTAATATTTATTTCAGCATCTGGAGATTTTTGCATGTGTTGACTGATTGTGGCTTATTGAGTGGTATAGTATTATTGGTTTCACCAGCTAAGGACCTCAGGCAAGTGCACTTTTTTATTGCTTTCAATTCATAGTAGTCTTTTCATTTCATGTTTATACATATATCTTGCTGCTTGTTGACACGCTCGTCACATGGAGTAGTCGGGAGGGAAAATATCTTAGTAGATATGTGGACTACCCAAAAATATCCCCAAAATGTCTATTCTTGCCTGATAGCAGCTGCACATGACACGTGCAGTGTGCCGGATTTATCCCCTAGCCGTTAACATATCGAAACGAATATTTCACACCACATAGGTAGATGTCTTTTATTTATTTTTTCCTTTTCTTCTCCACCGTGCGATGCCATCGGTACTTTCCAGTTTTCATATCTCATATGTTATTTTCATGTCTTGTTAATTCTATTGTGTTTTCGCATTGCCGTCGGTTTGTGTACTTGTTCCATTCCTGACTGGAAACCAATATGTTTCAGGTTTAGCCGCGATCACTCTTAGCACTGGGGAGGCATGGGTATACTGAGGTCAACCTAGAAATAGATAGCAGTTGTATCAATTTCATTAATAGTAAAATCTTGTATTCTCTTTAATTGTAAATGTTGTAACAAATTTTAAAATGTGAATGAGCAGCAAATGTTATATTTTGAGCATTTACTTCTTGCTGGCTTGACAGCATTCTACCGCCGACTCTGCGGCGTAGGCTGGCTTAGACACGTCTCGTATCCAAAAAAGCGGATGCGGGTCGTGACAGTAGAAGCATGAAAAAAGTGCAGCCTTGACAAAAGTGCAGGGGTTAAACAGTCGTTGCATATATCCTCACAAAAGCGCAGGTATCCAACAGCGCAGCAGACAGTAAACAAACATCACAACAGACGTACAAAGATAGTGTATAAAAAGTTCTTTATTAAAATTATGTCTACAAAGATCTATTACAGATTCTTCATGATTACATATAAAGGCTAAAACACCTAACATCTACAAGTGACAAATCTTCAGAAAGTGCACAGCCCCCAAACGTGCAGCAATGTCATAACAAATCATGTCCTCGTCAGAGCAAGCCACTTCCTAGCCAGACGCGGAGGAACTCCAATATGGCTAATGAAAGAGCCATTGGCCCGAGCCAGAACGTAGCTCCTGCTCGCCACACTACTGCGGCTCTTGAGTAGGGCACAACACAACCTATGACTCTTCGGATTGATAATCAATCCAAACCCAGAAGCTTGGATCTCGAAGACCTCCAAGATGTTGTTCAGGTTCGAACTCCTCATGCCAAACGCTCAAGTGCATCTCAAAATCCAGTAACAGTTCTTCTACAAGGACATAACTTCTTTGAACGAAGAGATCCACAACCAACAGTCGACTTGTGCAAGGCCAACGGCCGTTAGAAGCCAAGTCAGAATCGAGCATGATGGTAGGAATTCTAAGAGACAGTGGACGTAACTCCTCGGAAATGCTTTCCTTTATATGGTGTCACGACCTGCACCCAGTGTAAGGACACGAGAAGTGGGTACATCCAACCTACGCCGTAGTGTCGACGGTAGAACGCTATCCTAGGTCACAACATCTAACAATATAACCATGCCTGTACAATGATATATGCTTCCATAGGAGGACAATATAATGGTATAACTCAATCACAGCATCTAAGGTAGAATAAAGAGAGTAAATGGATGGATAAAATAAAAGGGTAATCTCCACAAGAGTCACAATGAGAGTAATATCTGAATGTACAGCAACACAAATATCCAATAACTGAAAGTACATGAAATAAGACAATTAAAAGGGAAACTAGTCTAGAAATCTAATCTAGACAATAGGCAAGTCCTCAGCGACTGTTGGATCCTCCTAAGGGTCCAAGTCACCGATGTCATCTAAGCATGTGCCATAATATTCAGGGCAGAACTCCTCCTCATCAACTGTAATATTTTTAATAGTCCAATCGGGACGGGAATGAGTATAATACATCTCACGCAGTTCATATCTTGACAGAAAATATAAAGCATATGATAGGTTAAGATACATGAAACGCTGTAGAAAATAAACATGAAAAGAAAGAAAGAAACTGATAAACTAAGCTATCTATATAGGATGATAGAGAACTGTAAGTGACTATATGATTTAGAGTACAAGATAGACATGTGAATGGCTTGATTTGTACATGATTACACTAAAGAGTTTGTACATGATTACACTACTTTGAAATTGTTCACATGGCTATTTCTACTCTCCCATGCCCCAATAAATACACAAGGATCTAGATAGGTTATGTTATTGTGCATGATAGTTTATACATGAAGCTCATGAGATCATGAGAGTACATGAGAGCACATGAATATACATGAATAATAAGGGTCCACAAAATACATGATGTTCATGAAAAGCACATGACATGATGTATTCGATGCACCCGAGGGGGATAACATCTCATGTAAAGATTCATATAGTACTAATCCGTGACAATGTCGTGTCAGCATCAAGTAAATTAAACTATGACAAGAATATAATTTTTAACAAGTATAAAACGGTCAGAAAATATACTCGTCTGATATTCTGACTGTCTGATGAGAATATGAGTCCGAACTGGAGTATCTGAATCCTATTTAGAGCAACACAGGTCACAACATGTCTAACATGAAATAAGAATAGCCGACAATGCATTCTAAATGATTCTAGGTCCTTCTAGGTCAAAGTCAACCCTTGGTCAACTCTGGTCAAACCTGGTCAACTCTAGTCAAACCTGGTCAACTCTAGTCAAACCTGGTCAACTATAAGTCAACTAGTCCATCTACAAAATTTTAGGTCAAACACAAGTTATCTAGTCATTCAAGTCTGTTTGAGTCGATTTGGATTAAGTTTGACTTAAAGTTGACTTTTGTCAACTTGATAGTCAACTCAGCCAATTTAGGCTCACTGGGTCAATCCTAAGCTGATTCATTAAACCATAGGCTATATCTAATAGCCAAAATCAAAATATACATATATATTCATTCCTTCAATATATAATATAATATATATACACATAATATACTAATATGCCTATATGTATATATATAAGGAAAAGAATGATACATGGCAAGTGTGTGTGGATTGGAAAAGAGATTTAAGAATCTAAACTTATGAAAACTGAGATCAAATATAAAACAATCTATATAAAAGAACTATATATCTATACACTACTGTATATAGAGTTTACATATAGGAAACTATATATAATTTGAACAATATATATATATATATATATATATATATATATATATATATATATATATATATATATATATATATATATATATATATACGCATAATATAAAATATATATATATACATATATATATACGCATAAATGATATCAAAAGAAAAAGAAGGGAAAAAAGGAAAGAAAGGAAAAATCTGGGAATAACTTCAAGTATGAATACAACTCCACGTTCACAGTTCAAAAAGGAAGAAAACAGTAGACAAATTCATATATAATGAATACCAACTAATATTTGGGAAAAATCAAAATAATACATGAAGTATCATCCCTAAAACAACCTACTGTCAACTGACAAAATGAATATCATAGAACCCAAACAATTTGAATTAAAATCTAACCTCAGTTCTCATGCAATCAATATCCATATCTCAGAAATAACAAACATATAGGGAATTAAACTTAAACTTCATATTTTAGCCCTATTTCGAGTATCCCACATATTCGAAAACCCAGAATACAAACTCAGTCCTGATTCAATGTGAAACCCAGCTATGAAACATCAACCCAGACATGTATTCATGTTAACCATCACAAATTAATCATAAATTAGCAAATTAATTCAGTTTAAAACTCTAAAAATGCATTTATTAGAACATGGTATTAGTGAAATGATAAGTTGACATCACAAAAACCAATTAAACATCATTTGATGGTCGAGAACGTGTCATGTACATCTATATGTGTCCCACAGAGTGTATAGTGTCCATACAACAGGACACGAAGTGTCCAAACCATCATAAACACGAAATATGCACACACGGACAGACTGTCTCGTACGGCGAGTCCACGAACTCGTGGACACGACACGAAGCACGACACATCTCGTGCTCGTGTCCATGTGTAGCCCATGTATAGGCCTACACACACGACATAACACGAGACACAATCGACACGTGTACGCATGATACGACACGCGTATCAGTCGGGATTTTTTTCGTGCGCACAGTGTAGGCAAAATCGGTGCACGTGAGATTTCTCGAGATCCAAGTTTGGGGTCACGAAATGTCCTATCGTGTCCGCTATAGTTTTCGAGCAGCAGGACACGGGCACGGCTCGTGTGCGAGCAGGTTCGTACCCAATTTAGACACGGACACAGCACGAATTTCACCTCAGTGCGACACAAATCCATAAGCAACATATAGATCTACAATTATGTTCCAAAAGATTGAAAACAACAATAAAAATTCATTTTGGGCATTTCATCAAACACGTACACAAAAATACTGATACGTGTCCGATACGGACACCAAACCAATACTAATTCCTATAAAACTCATCCTACAGCTAGGGGACACCTAGATGGATGCATCTATGAAAAGAATTTATGGATTTGAAGAGATTACCTATTGAGGGTGAATTCCTTATAAAAAGCTCCAAAAGTGAAGATCCTTCTTGCAACTCCAAAACTCCGATGCTCTCTATAACTGAGATTTCTCACCATCAACAGTCCACAAACTTAAATTAGAACCCAATGCAAAAGACTGCGGTTAAAAAGGAAGAGAAATGAAGAGAATAGGAAAGATACATACCTAGGGTTATGCCAGAATGAGAAGGAATGGAAAAAGAGATGCAAGTCTCATTAAGAGATATTAAATAGGGCTGTGGGACCTTATTTGGCCGGCTACCTATAAGATTGGGCTAGGGTTTCATAATCAATGGGCTTGGGCTTCTCTCTATAGGTTAAAATGAATTAATAATCAAGGGGTTCTAACTTAATTTTACCTAATGATTTCTAATTTGCTTCTAACTTGAAACTAACTAGAATGGGACTACTAACAATAACTAACCATGCTAACTAAGGCACTAAGTCATGGTGAAACACTAGGCTAGGTTGCACCAAGGCTACACTATCAAAAAGGCCAAAAATCACAATACCAATAATATAATATATTAAAATAATCAAAAAATTTACAATCACCAAAATACCCTCAAATTAGAAAAATGGATGTGACATATATGCTATGTGCGATCCAACCCACATGCCACGTGGCCGTCAGTCAAAGACTCCCAAATTAATGGGGTGAACCTAGGATTCGGCACAATGAATCTCATTTAATAGGTTCATTTGACTGAATCCTAGGCCACGAAACTTCTTGAATTCCCCAAATGACGACGATAATTAAAGAAGAGGATGACCGACTCATCCTTTAAAAGAGAAGTCATTAAATTGCTCTTATAACTTCGACAAAAACTAGCTCCTTCGACCCAGAAGCGCAGCCACATTAGTTCGACTCAGAAGTGCACGCAACCACTTCAGCTCGACTCATAAGCGCTCCCACTTCAGCTCAACTCAGAAGTGCAGTCACTTTGGTCCGACTCAGAAGCGCAGCTCCCTCGCTTCAACCCAGAAGCGCAGCTTCTTCCATCCCACCCAAAAGTGCAGCCCGTTCAATGGCTCCTTCATCTGACACTTTGTTACCTCAAGCGCAAGTCTCCTTGTCGCCCAAAAGTGCAGTGACTCCATCATCTGCGAAACACAGTCTACTCGTTGCTCCAAAGCACAGTGACTACGTCGTCTTCGAAACACAGTCTCCTCGTCGCCCAAAAGTGCAGTGACTCTGTCATCTTCGAAACACAGTCTACTCGTCGCTCCAAAGGACAGTGACTCTGTCGCCTGAAGCAAAGTCTCCTCGTCGCCCAGAAGTGCAATGACCCCATCGTCTTCGAAACACGGTCTACTCGTCGCCCAAAAGTACAATGACATCGAAGCCTCACCAGAAGCGCAGCTCGCATAGATGCATGGTCCTATGAGGTAACATTGTCCCATGTGGCTACAAACGGGTATATCTTGTCAGATGTCACCTAATCAATTTGCTTAAACCACTGCTCTTAAGATAGAACAGAGTTTGATTCTGTTGATAAGAGCAATATTCTATCGATTTGTTTAAACCACGGATAAGGACGGAGTTTGTTCCTATAGACGTGGGCCATATCCAGTCGGTTTGTTTAAACTAATGGCCCCCTAAGATAAGGACAAAATCTAACTTTGGAGATAGGTACAGAATCTACTCAGGTTTATCCAACCAATACTAAATGCATGTTATGTGTCGTTTATTCAGTTATGTTGATAACTCCCCAAGATCTTGATAAAAGAGAAACCCAGCGTCCGCCACGTGTCAGCTCCGTAGCAGCCCTCACCATGCAGCCTCAAGATTCTCTCATACCTCCATGTGCAGCGTTCATGTACAATCCTTATGCACATCGTATATGTGCTCACCTATAAATAGAAGAAGTTTTTCTTCGATAAAGAGGCTTCAAAATTTTATAACTTCGGCATCCTCTCGATTGGCAACCCAGAGTTCCAATCACAAGTACTAGAAAGCCAAAGCAAGTTCAACTCGTTGTCAGATCGTCAACGGAGTAAAGGAGTCGCTGCAGTGCTCGATCTCCACCGTCATATTTCCCCAAAAAAATTTTACTTAGATCTCCTGTTTAGGAATCGATTGTACTTTTTACACATTTAGTATACAAAAGTTCGTATAACCTTTTGTCATGGCAAAAACTGTGCACCTCTCTCCTTGACACTGTCACAGGTGGTTAGTTCTTGTATAAAACCCTCAATCCTTCAACTGATATACAATATTAATAAATGGATGGTCCCCCCTACATCTAATGGCCTAATTCCCTTCACATTACCCTCTGCCTATGAACGTGAAATGCATTACAACTCAGAGATAGCACCCTACAGGAACCCCTCTAACTGATACCTAACAATGTATCATATAGTTCCCCTATTGTTCCAGGTTTAGCACATTCATATGCATTGTTATCTATCACATAAACCCATGCATATATCCATCTACCTATATATACATATCTACTCTCACTTAGGGACTTACAATGGCCATTAACCTATGGCCATCTAACTTGCCCTCATACCCGAATCGAGCACATGGCCAATGGCCAAGTGTTAACTGCTCAGTACAGTTACACTGGCCCGGGAATAGGACAAATGACCTGCTTAACACCCCTGGCCAAGCCAACTGGGCAGTGGCCAACACCCATGCCACAGGGACACACAAGCCCTAGGTTCTTGGCCAAGAGCATAGGCCAAGTGCCTACTGGCCAGTCTAGCAGTGGCTTAAACTGGCTTGCTGCCAATGCCCGAGCTTCTATCCTCTATCTGGATTCTCTAAATCACTGACACTAATATATATATTGATATACTAATTTCCCACAAAGTACATAGGACACTCTCAATCTAAGACACAACTCACTAACACTGTAAGACACTGCACTAAGACACTCAAAACACTCACTCAACTGAAAATAGGACCACAAAAGGAAAACAGGGAACACATGGCCTAATTGCAATATACATATGTATACATATAAATATTTACACATAAAAGCTTAGATATGGATTCTAGAACCATTTACACCTATTCTAAATGAGAAAACTATGCTTCTCATGATCTCAAAAATGAAAACAAAACTAAAATAGCCTATTTGTCATTTTGATAAACACTTGGTAGACTATCCTCGGATTTTCCCAAAGATGACACAAAAACTCCAATAAAAATCTAACAAAATGAAGGTTAGAGCCTTGCTCTTCTCCCTATGGGTACCCTTAATTCATGTGAGTGTTCCTACAAGTGTATGCATGACAATGGAGCTCAAATTATGCAAAAATGACAAGGATTTACCTATTGGGAGATGGATTCCCAATTTTCACCAAGGAGACACAACTAAGTAGATGGACACCTTCTTCTAGTAAGCTCCACACCAAGCTTCCTCCTTCAAGAGCTCCCTTAGCAATGTCAAGCCTCTAGCCTCCTTGGAATTTGAAATGGGTTTTGGAATGGTGTGCTAGGATTTCTCTTCTCTAGTTTGGAATGAAAGGAAATGAACTAAAGGCTTGTCATGAAGGACTTTATATAGAGTCTCATTAGGTTAGGGTTTGGTTGTAGGGATTGGATAAGATGTCTTAAAAGTCCTTGCCCTTTTGTCATGAATAGAATCTTTACTAATCCCTCCATATTTAAGGTGATAACTAACTAATCTTTTCTAATAATGGCTATTCTATTTAATCCAGTCTATTGGTCAAGTCTAATTAAATGGGGTCCACCATGTCTAATGAATAGGCTAGTATACTAATATATACAACCATCACATTAAATAAAATATAAAAAGGTATACACAATTTAGATAATTATAAAATGACTCAAATGCCCTTGTTCTAGAAAAGTGGTAGTGACATATCCAGTCATTTCCAATTACCTAGACTCTATTGTACTTAGGCAGGTTGGTGCTTAACCATCCTAATTCATTTCCCAATTGTATATGCCTAATCCCTACCTATTTACTTAACTATAGGTGCTCATTACTAATACCAAGGGTCTTCTCTTCCTTATGTATATGACTCTCATCCTCATTGCTTACATATCTACTTAGCGTCGACTAATACACAGATAGCCTCCTTAATTAGGAATGGTCATGTCCCCAGATATAGGGGTACGAGTATATATGTACGTCCAGTCTATGTCGCAGCATCGGCGGTAGAACGTTGTCTAGGTCACAATGCTATCTATCACATCTCATGAATATATATAAATATATATATATATATGTGTGTGTGTGTGTGTGTATGTGTGTGTGTGTGTGTGTGTGTTTCATAACATGTCAAGGATATCTCATCTTTAAAAGAGAACAATATAATGATAATATCAATATTCAATCACAAGAGATCTATAACAAAGATAAAGGGCATACATGGATAGAATTTTAGGATCCAATACATAGGTCTAGGATAAGTCACAATAACATCCACAAGTCTAATAAGTCTAGACAACACATCAAGTCTAAATCCAAATAAACAACTCGAGTTTATCAACTAACTGTCGGAGACAAATCCGGTACCAAAATATAAAATGCTAACTAACTAGCTATGTAGTCCCAAGATAGGTACTTTTGTAACTATACCATGCCCCTCCATAATGATTAGGATCACTCTACCATAATGGTTCTTGAAAAATGTTATCCATACAGGATTGGAGCAAAACACACCTCTAACAGCAATTCCAATTAAATTGATAAAGACTATAAAAACAGTGAGTAATGAATATACAAGATGGAATAAGTAATATTGGAATGTAAGGAAGTAGATAAACAGGTAATTATGACATAGGCAGTAATGAACTACGAGTAAACCAAAATATACATGTATTAGCAAGTATAAACATTAATAGAGTATGAACAACTACCAAGTGCCTTGAAATATAGTTTATTATATGATTGGCTTGGGACAAAAACATGCTATTCCATATGACTGGCTATGCACAGGTAGTAGTAATAGATCAGGCCAGTTATAAATGGAAAGATATGCACAAGTACAAGTAAGATCAGGCTACACCCTACGTGAGTTGAGGATGAGCTATGCACAAGTATATAGGGTATGATCACATAATCTACTAATATCTTCCCATCCTTCCCTCCCCTCTCGATTAGTATAGTGGATCCAACCATGACACGTAACGACTTAGGATTCATGGAGCAGGGGGCCAACCTCCTCCTGAATCGGTATCTATACATATACAAGAAACACATGACATGTACAGGGTCCTCCAGAAAATAATATCTCATGATGGAATCTAAGATATACTAATCCATGATCCTCGTGTCTGGAATAAAGTATAACGATACAAAGTTGGAATCATAGTAATCATCAAAATAACAAAAAAAAGGTCAGAAAATGTACTCGTCTGTGGTCCTGAGCAATATGTGAGGATCAATGTCCAAAATGGAGTCACAAATACCTAAATATGAAATATCAATGTCAATTGGTGTTTTGGTGTAATAAATATTAATATCTAAATTAAAATATGATTCTAGGTCATGGAAGTCAAACTAGGTCATTACCATGTTTCTATGGTCAAACTAGGTCAAATTATCTAAAGGGTTAACTTTTATGGTCAAACTAGTCAACACTAGTCAAAACTAGGTCATACTTAAGTTTCTAGGTCCAAACTATATAGGAATATGGGTACTAGGTCCCCTACAAACATATTGACTCATATACTTGAATACCTTAACATTTACCCTTTACCTTATATACCTATGTATCAATATATCCTACCTATACCATGTACATGTACCCCTATCCTTGGTTTACCAAGATACCTCATGCCTATACCAATATCTCCCATATGCTATATATGTTCCATATATCCTACATTGATACCCATTTACCTATTCATATATCTATTTATATACCTATACCAATACCTTAACCCTTTACCTATAGGATACCAATATCCTCCATATAGGTATACCAATACCTTAACCCTTTACCTATAGGATACCAATATCCTCCATATAGGTATGCATATACCAAACATCCTCATTCATATAGGTATAAAGGTATATGCTATTCCTAGAGGTTACCCTTACTACATTGGTATTTTGATACCATTCTAGGATTGAAACTTACTTACACTAGTCATTTCTAGGTACCTCTAACCTCATACCCATATATAATTTCCAAACCTACTATGAAGCTAACTACCACTGCTTTACTGCCCTTTGCTGCTAGTGTACTAACCACTTGCCACTGATGTTGTTTCTCATATTCTCCTTTGTAGTTGCCTACTTGCATTTGGCAAGGCAAGCCATGTTGCTGCCTAGTGCATGGCAATATTGCTAATGCTTAGGCTCCTGCTAGGCAAGTCTGCCCTTGGCTCTATCTGCTATTGATACCTTTGCTATACTGCTGCTTGATCTGCTGTTGGAAAATATAAATATGATGCTGCCACTGCCTTTCACTATATATATATATATATTTTTTTTTTTTCACTATATATATATATATATATATATATATATATATATATATATATATATATATATATATATATATATATATATATATTTATATATATATATTTATATATATATATATATATATATATTTATATATATATAGTGAAAAAAAAAAATATATATATATATTATATATATATATATATATATATATATATATATATATATATATATATATATATATATATATAGTGAAAGGCAAGTAGCAGCATCATATAGTGAAAGGTAGTAGCATCATATATATATATATATATATATATATATATATATATATATATATATATATATATATATATATATATATATATATATATATATATATATATATATATATATTTTTAGCATCATATATATATATATATATATATATATATATAAATATATATATATATATATATATATATACCATTACTCTGTACTTTATTCATCCGAAGGCGCAAAATGTCGAAGCCTTTACAAGTAAGCGCAAAAGAAAGGCAAAACTAAAAACATGAAAGAAGGTGGACAACCTCTCCTAGCAAAAAGATCAGAAGAGCAGAGAGAGCCAGAAGTCCTGTTGGTCGTGATTACAATGCCTGCTGATTTTGAGGGTTTGACGGAGAGCCTCCCGGATGAGCTGGCCGGCCAAATATTGGTGGCCTTCGTATCTAGCTTTATTGCAATTTTTTTATATGACCCACGTGGTGGCGGCTGCAACGATCTAGTATCCATAATAAGTGTTAGTCCAGGTGGCCAGAAGATCATTGAAGCTCCCACCGACCTGTGCATGTTTGCAGCGTTGGAAGAGAACTGTACATACTCTAGCAGGCAAATAACCGTGGCAGAAAATATGGTCAATCGTTTCTGGGTATCTCTCCCTGCAGCAAAGACACGCGGACGCTAAGTTGATTCTGATGGTGTTGAGAATTTCGTTAGTGGGGAGCTTCTTGCGGAGAGCTCTCCACATCAGAAAGGACCAATTTGGGAATACAGGTCTGCCAAAAGGGACCAATTATGGAAGAAGGCATCCCAATGCTGCGTGCGACATTTTTTATCGATGCCACCGAGAAGGATCTATCGGCCTCATCCATCCACTATAGCGCATCAGGTTCCGTCTTGATCTTCAATCCTGCGCCAAGGAGTCTGTCTTCTGTCTCTACACCAACCTATTCACGGACCATGGTCCAGTTCCAGTCGCCAGCGGTGTCCCACATTCTCTAATCTTGCTATCGGCAGGGGCAGCCGGTAGCCGTGGAAGGAGATCGTCCCCGGCCTACCGTTCGAGGAATAGAAAAGATTCGCCCGATCCCAGCTGGAGGCGAATCACGGGTTCAGCAAGGCTATGGCCATGGAGGATGCGTCGCCAAGCTGCAGAGGATCTGTAGTTGGAAATTGTAATAGACGGATGAATATGCTTGAAATATCTGTCCTTCATGAATCTTGCCCATAGATTATGGCTCACTGGAAGCTTCCACCATAGCTTCATCAAGAAGGCATCGACGATATGCGATAGCCGAGTGAATCCCAGACCTCCCTCGTCGGGAGGTCTGGCCATGGTATCCTAGCTGGCCCAATGGTGCTTGTCCTTGCTGTCGCTATGACCCCAGAAAAAATTGGCGAAGATGTTCTTGATAGAGGTGAGGACCTTCTTAGGGGGGTACAAGCAGCTAGGGTGTATATGGGGATGGATAAAAGCACATGATTGATCAGAATCATCTTTCCGCCAGGCGATAAAGTAGCATTATGCCACCCTTCCAATTTTTTTATGATTTTACCCGCCAATCCTTCAAAAATACCCGCATTCGATCTACCGTACACCAACGGGCTTCTTAGGTAGTGAAAAGGTGGGTACGCTATGGAGAAGGAGGTAATGTTGGTGAGAGTAGCGGTGTGATCTTTGTTGGTCTTGTGATGGACGTAGATCACACTCTTGCTGGGATTGACACGCTGGCCGGAGCACCTGGCATATCTCTTTAACGTATTATGAATCACTTCCAAAGACCCGACGTCTCCGAAGGAGAAGATAAGGATATCATCGGCGTACGCTGGGTGGGAGATGATCGGGCAGACACTAACGGTGTAAAAATATTAGAATTTCTGGGTTGTCGCCATTTTGTTCAGATCCCTACTCACGGCTTCCACCGCAATGATGAAAATGGTAGAAGATATTGGGTTTCCTTTGTCACGACCCGCACCCACTGTTAGGGTACGAGAACGTAACGACGCCCAGCCTACGCCGCAGTGTCGGCGGTAGAACACTGTCCTAGGTCACAACATCTAACATATAGAGCTAAGAAATTTATACTCCCCGAATGGGGGTGACATAGCAGATACAAACTCAATCACATCTAAGGTAGAGTATGATAAGGATAGATAAAACATGAAATCCAAAAGAGATACAAGAGATAGAAGTCTAAGTGTCTAAGATACATAAACCCAGAAATACATCTCAAATCTCCAAACTCAGATACAGTAATCCACAAAGTAAAATACAACTCCAAACAAAATGAAATAACTACCTAAACAACCTCTAATGTGTCTCCTCTAGGCTAGCAGGCACCTCCAGGCTATCTGTAAAATTTATCAACAGGTCCAGTCAGGACGGGAGCGAGCACAAAATATCTCACGCAGTTCATATCGAGTTAGGAAATATAAAGCATGCAATAGAGTAAAGTACATGAAACGCTGAAAGAAGAATGTATAGAAAACAGTAGAGATTTAATAACAGGAAATATCTAAATATGATAAGTAAGAACTGTAAGGAACATGTGATTTAGAGTACAATCTGGTTATGTAAACGGGCTAGGAAAATGCAATGGTAACTCCATTGTACGTGGGTGTACAATAGACATATACAATAGTTATATAATATTGTACAATAGGATTTGAGTACATAATCAATTCTACTCCCCCTCCCCAATCAATACACAAGGATCTACTCCAGTTACGTTATCTTATACAATAGTGTACAATGTTATACAATGGATGTACAATGTTATACAATAGTGTACAATGGTCTATCCCTGGGGCTCATGTGATAATGAGAGTACAATATGCACAATGAGTATACAAGGATATGGGTATTCAATAAATACAATATGGAAGTAAAACGCACGTCACAATATGTATTTAGTGAATACAAGGAGATAACATCTGAAAAGAAGATCCATATAGTACCAATCCGTGATAACAGTCGCGTCAGCATCAAGTACAGTAATCTAGAGCAAGAATGTAAATCCATACAAGTATGAAACGGTCAGAGAATGTACTCGCCTCGATAACCTGAACAGCTGATAAGTATAGGAGGTCCCACTGAAGCCACAGAGTCCATTTTAAAGCAACACAGGTTACAAGGTGTTCAAGTTGTAATAAATGAATCTCTATAATCAATCTATATTATTCTAGGTTCTTCTAAGTCAAAACAACTCTAGGTCGACTCCGGTCAATAATCTAGTCAAACTAGGTCAAGTGTTGACTTACAGTTGACTTTGGGTCAACTGGTCAACTCTGGTCAAACTTGGTCAATTCTAGTCTAATAATAAGTGTACTTCGTTATTTGTACGTCGAAACTTACGACACATAAATCGAGATAAGAAGATTATCGGTAAGGTTGATAATCTTATTATAGTGATCCACGTGTCCAACTTGTCAATTTCAGCGATGTGAGATCACTGGAATTGACTGATCTCAGTTTCGTTGTACTAATACCGAAATACGAACATTATATGAATTAATTATTAATTAATTATAAAAAGGTTAAACTCAGAGAAATTATCAACAAACATTGTCGGACGATGAAATGAACATCGCCAACGTGTCCAGAATGGTCAATTTAGCTAGGATAGCCTACCCAACGGTCCAATTTGGACACAAGGGCAAAAAGGTAATTTCGGGTCAAAACGGTGTCCGTGTCGGAGCCGTTTTGCACCGAAAAATGTGCAAGAAAACAAGTCTGCAAAATATAACAAATTATACGTCCACGAAATCAGAATGTCGATACGAACCCAACGGTATCTCCAGAATTGGATTCTGTTGACCCGATCTCATTTTGGCCCGTTGACCAGAACTTGGAATTCCGGTTTGCACGGAAATACGTGCCGGAGCCAAAGTTCTCAAAACTCAGAAAACTACTTGTCAACGAGTCCAGAATGATGATACGAACTCAACGATATCTCCGGAATTGGATTCCGATGAGCCGATCTCAAAATGACCCGTTGACCCGGATATTGGTATCCGACTTACACCGAAATGCGTGCCAGACCCAATGTCCACCAAAACCTAGAAAATTATATGTCAACGAGTCCAGAATGACGATACGAACTCAACGGTATATCCGGAATTGGATTCCGATGAGCCGACGTCAAAAAGTCCCGTTGATCCAGAAAGTGGGACCCGCTTTGCACCGAAATGCGTGCCCGGGCCCACGTTCTCCAAATCTAACAAATTTTATATGAAAACATGCCAGAACGATGCCACAAGTCTAATGGTGGTGTCAAAAGTGAAATCTGGAGTCCCGTGTTCAAAAATGGAATTTTACAAGTTGGAAATTACGAATTCGGACGGCCAACTTTGGCGTCGAATTCAACCAATCAAACAAGCTCACAATGAAACGAAACTGGAGGGGAAGTAAGAGGGTTATACCAGCTTCGCACCGGAACTGGTAGTACGCCAAACGGAGCTGCAGTGGAGGAGATACAAGCTGACGAAGTTGGCCCCGCGAAACTGTCCAAATTTAATATAATTTAAACGGTCAACTTGGTGGCCGGTTTTCATGTATCAAACGATAAAATTAACGGACGAAAATTGACAGGGATGAAGGTGGATATACCGAGATTGCGACGGAGCGAAGGAATTGCCGATCCAACGGTCGAATCTCTGAGAAAATGCGTACGAAGTCGCTGCGATGGAGCGTCAAAACGAACTCGATCCCGCGCGCGTCACGACGGGACGTCGTGCAAAACGCACGAATCGCCTCGACGGCGCGTCCCGGAGGACGGTGGCCGTCAGGGAAGGACTCGTCGGTGTGGGGCGCACTCATGACGAGCCACGGCGGCCCACGCGGCGGCACGACGGCGTACGACGGTGGCCTACGCGCGCTCGCCTGCGTGCGCCTGCATGCATGCGGCTGTACGCTGTCCTCTGGGCTGCTGTGCAGCCACGCGCGAGGGGCTGCGCGTCCTAGCACCTCCGGCGAAGGCGAGGGCCTGTAGCCAAGGGCGGTGGCCGAGGTTGTAGGCGGAGGAGGTGGTGATGATGCTCGGTTTTGTGGTGGCATTGAGGAGGAGATAAGGAGGAGGATGGGAGGAGATGTGTGGGAGGAGGAAGGTGGAGGAGAGGATGGCTGTGTGTGTGGAGAGGTCGACGGTGGAGAAGAGGGTGGTCGTCGGCCATGGAGTGGAAGGTGGTCGAGAATGGGAGGAGTGGAGCTCGGGTGTAGGGGTGAGGTTGTATGCTGCTGTGTTGGTTTAGCATTGTGGGGAAAAAAATAAGAGTGGAAGAGAGAGAGAGAGAAGAATATGTTCATTAATGAGAGGGAGAGAGAAATGCCTTCCCTAGAAATTAGGGCCGGCCTACACCTTGCTGTGAGTGAGTGTGGAAAAGTTGAGAAATGAATGGTGAGATTTAATTTGTTTATCAATGGCTAGGATGGAATATTGAAAAAAATGGGTAATTCCAATAGGGATAAAATCAATGGAAATTTCTATTAAATATAGAAAAAAAATATGTGGAAGAGTACTAGATATTTTTGGGCAATAAATATAAGGGTGTCCCGATGGAGGGCAACATAGAGCTGGACTGGGCTCAGTGGAGCCGGATTGGGTCAGAATCAGACATTGAGCAATAATTGAATTAAAAATAGACGTTGATGATCATGAGCAAATAAGTAGCACTTGGAGATTCCAGTAAATGGGACACAAGTGGCGGACGGATAGTAGGCTCAAAGTGGGCCATGTCCATAGTTGGGGCCGACAGGTTTTGGTCGACAGGGGACCCACAAATCAAGTTGGAAGATAAATGTGACGCCGTAGAGTGAAATAAAATCGGGTCACGTGTCGAGAAAGTTGTGCGAATCAATGGAGCACAAAATGACGTGTCTGAGTGGGACACGAAGGTCATGGGTGACGAGCGTCTCGAGTAGATCATCAATGAGGAGTTGGTTTCAAGAAACTGACTGGTCTTGCGCTTCCAATTTAAAAGTCATGGTAACGCTCTGAAAATGATCAAAAAAAAGAGTGGGAAAAATAAATAACAATCAAATGGTCTAAACCGACCCAAAGTTCAGCGAAGCAGAAAGAGCACAAGAAAACAAGTTTGGATGGGACACTATATACCGTCATGAAGGTAATCCTGTCCACTCCAAAACTCATGAAGAAGATTTCCAAAGTTGAACATCCCTGATACTCCAAATATCAATGGCACGGGAAAGTACACTTAAGGAAAAATAACAAAATAAATTATTTATCAAAACCAATCAATCAGGAAATAAAATAAAATGAAAAAAAATCAACCCGAAATTCAGGGTGCTAACATCCTGCCCACCTTATAAAAATTTCGTCCTCGAAATTAAAATGTCCCTACTCCCTCTAGGTCAAACCCCCACAATCAAAGTCCCAGAACTTAAACAAATCATACCATCAAATAAAAGACAATATCCAGGGTCATGGCATACGGTGACAGTGAAGTCTCATCTAGGTTTACTAGTCATGCTAACGAACGGTCACAGGGTATCAAACACACAAGCAATCCAGGGTGCTAAAATAGAAAGATACAGAAACAACAACCATCAAAACTATAAGGTTGTCTACCACCCCATATGAAAACTGGTACTCATAAAAAATAAAGGAAGGTAACTACCAATCATCTGAAAAAAGTACTATCCCAAGAAAATCAAAATCACAAGTTAAAGAATTGAAAGTCACTTGCATTGAAATCCAATCACAATATATATACAGAGAGAGCGTTAGAGAGGGAAAACTAGCATCATGTGTATGGGGACATGTTCATATGGTTAGATAGTAGGCGTGTGTGTACGTGAATATACATGAAAGTGTATATGGGGATTCGGGTTTCAACAATAACTAGCAAGTTACACTAATCATGACATATGGGTTAACGACCTACAATACACAACCTATTTAATCATAACATGCATGGCTAACCATTTATATATATATAAGAAGGTAGAGAATTAGTTATTTATCTATATACATTATAACATGGATGTATAAACGCTATATATATCTATATAGATACATGATCATAACATGGAGAGGAAAGATTAGGTTACATGACAGGGTATACTAAGTTAGAGTGTGTGTGTGTCCTTGTATAGGGTTATAGCTTAGTATTGAAATGTTAAACCCAGTTTTAGTTCAGCATTTACATACAAAATCTGAAAATAAGCTAACATTTAAACAAGTGTAATATTAACATGTTGCAGTGATGTAAACATAACTAATAACATGAAATTTTCATTTAAATTACGAATTTAAACAGGGAAAAGTAGAGGACCAGAAATATTAGGATTTTGACAATCTAACATCAACGACATATTAATATGTATCTAGATATGTAGAAAAATCAAGTGTAGCATGCATACGTGTTAGGCAAAGTGTTTGCTATATATATTCATATACATATTCTCATGTCCCAATAAAAATTAATTCTACGTTAAGACTAACATTTAGATTCCTACCAAGATTGCAAGCAGGTGATTGACGAAATCAAGACAGTTTTATTATTATCTAATACAAGATTAATAGCAAGAAGGAATTAACGATAAAATCTGTTTTGCTTATCTGATTAAGGAAAAACCATTTTGAAACCCAGCGCTAAATTATCAAATCCAAGATAAAATCTAGCAAAATCATTGATTCATTGTATTATGAAAACTCCTAGCAAGAAATTTCACAAGGTTTATAAAACCAACTAAACTTACTCCTGAGTTAAATAATAGGAAACTAGACAAAACAACAAATAATAATATATTTTTTTCCTTCTTTTTTTTGAATGACTGAAACAAAAGTAGAAAAAAACATGTTCAAAATTATTTAAGGTGCAATCCGATAATCATATGCGTCTATCCAAAATCATGGTACTCTAAACCCTCGTCATACTAGTAAGCAAGGCTACGATAATCACAGAGCCCTTGACTTATGCACATATCTCTAGAATCATGGTATTTAACATTTTCGCGGTGCCGCATGCTTGGCTGCAAAAATCTTAAATTCCCACACCCAAGAAATATATCCAGAGTCAGACTATATGTCTTCACCATGCTGGCTAATGTGACTATAGAAGACTAGATTCCATAACATAGATGACCTAGCCCATATAATTTCATCTTGCCAAAAATTTAATTAAATCAATAATGAATACTCAAAAATCAAATCAAATTTATTAGCGAACATCAAAATTCAAAAATGAACAAAATCTATCAAAATACAAACTCGAATGCAACAGCTATCATCAAAATTCAAAATTCGAAAATCTTCCATCAAAATTAATAAATACAAACTCAAATTCAACAATAATCCATTAAAATCAAATTCAACAACAGAAAATAAAGATAAAACGAATCAAGGAAAAAGAGTTTTCAAGTCGAAGTTAAATAAGATTCTCCAGGGTCGTCCCAGGAATCTCTCAAGGGTTCCTAACTGTGATTGAGTACCTTCAAAATATATTCTATTCCTACTGCAGGCTATAGTGGTACTCTAGTTCGAATACCACTACACTTTTAGTCTCGACCTGCATGGGCCACCACTAAAAACGTGTCACGACCCGCACCCACTGTTAGGGTACGAGAACGTAACGACGCCCAGCCTACGCCGCAGTGTCGGCGGTAGAACACTGTCCTAGGTCACAACATCTAACATATAGAGCTAAGCAATTTATACTCCCCGAATGGGGGTGACATAGCAGATACAAACTCAATCACATCTAAGGTAGAGTATGATAAGGATAGATAAAATATGAAATCCAAAGGAGATACAAGAGATAGAAGTCTAAGTGTCTAAGATACATAAACCCAGAAATACATCTCAAATCAAACTCAGATACAGTAATCCACAAAGTAAAATACAACTCCAGACAAAATGAAATAACTACCTAAACAACCTCTAATGTGTCTCCTCTAGGCTAGCAGGCACCTCCAGGCTATCTGTAAAATTTATCAACCGGTCCAGTCAGGACGGGAGCGAGCACAAAACATCTCACGTAGTTCATATCGAGTTAGAAAATATAAAGCATGCAATAGAGTAAAGTACATGAAACGCTGAAAGAAGAATGTATAGAAAACAGTAGAGATTTAATAACAGAAAATATCTAAATATGATAAGTAAGAACTGTAAGGAACATGTGATTTAAAGTACAATCTGGTTATGTAAACGGGCTAGGAAAATGCAATGGTAACTCCATTGTACGTGGGTGTACAATAGACATATACAATAGTTATACAATGTTGTACAATAGGATTTGAGTACATAACCAATTCTACTCCCCCTCCCCAATCAATACACAAGGATCTACTCCAGTTACGTTATCTTATACAATAGTATACAATGTTATACAATGGATGTACAATGTTATACAATAGTGTACAATGGTCTATCCCTGGGGCTCATGTGATAATGAGAGTACAATATGCACAATGAGTATACAAGGATATGGGTATTCAATAAATACAATATGGAAGTGAAACGCACGTCACAATATGTATTTAGTGAATACAAGGAGATAACATCTGAAAAGAAGATCCATATAGTACCAATCCGTGATAACAGTCGTGTCAGCATCAAGTACAGTAATCTAGAGCAAGAATGTAAATCCATACAAGTATGAAACGGTCAGAGAATGTACTCGCCTCGATAACCTGAACAGCTGATAAGTATAGGAGGTCCCACTGAAGCCACAGAGTCCATTTTAAAGCAACACAGGTTACAAGGTGTTCAAGTTGTAATAAATGAATCTCTATAATCAATCTATATTATTCTAGGTTCTTCTAAGTCAAAACAACTCTAGGTCGACTCCGGTCAATAATCTAGTCAAACTAGGTCAAGTGTTGACTTACAGTTGACTTTGGGTCAACTGGTCAACTCTGGTCAAACTGGGTCAATTCTAGTTTAATAATAAGTGTACTTCGTTATTTGTACGTCGAAACTTACGACACGCAAATCGAGATAAGAAGATTATCGGTAAGGTTGATAATCTTATTATAGTGATCCACGTGTCCAACTTGTCAATTTCAGCGATGTGAGATCACTGGAATTGACTGATCTCAGTTTCGTTGTACTAATCCCGAAATACGAACATTATATGAATTAATTATTAATTAATTATAAAAAGGTTAAACTCAGAAAAATTATCAACAAACATTGTCGGACGATGAAATGAACATCGCCAACGTGTCCAGAATGGTCAATTTAGCTAGGATAGCCTACCCAACGGTCCAATTTGGACACAAGGGCAAAAAGGTAATTTCGGGTCAAAACGGTGTCCGTGTCGGAGCCGTTTTGCACCAAAAAATGTGCAAGAAAAAAAGTCTGCAAAATATAACAAATTATATGTCCACGAAATCAGAATGTCGATACGAACCCAACGGTATCTCCAGAATTGGATTCCGTTGACCCGATCTCATTTTGGCCCGTTGACCAGAACTTGGAATTTCGGTTTGCACGGAAATGCGTACCGGAGCCAAAGTTCTCAAAACTCAGAAAACTACCTGTCAACGAGTCCAGAATGATGATACGAACTCAACGGTATCTCCAGAATTAGATTCCGATGAGCCGATCTCAAAATGACCCGTTGACCCGGATATTGGTATCCGACTTACACCGAAATGCGTGCCAGACCCAATGTCCACCAAAACCTAGCAAATTATATGTCAACGAGTCCAGAATGACGATACGAACTCAACGGTATATCCGGAATTGGATTCCAATGAGCCGGCGTCAAAAAGTCCCGTTGACCCAAAAAGTGGGACCCGCTTTGCACCGAAATGCGTGCCCGGGCCCACGTTCTCCAAATCTAACAAATTTTATATGAAAACATGCCAGAACGATGCCACAAGTCTAATGGTGGTGTCAGAAATGAAATCTAGAGTCCCGTGTTCAAAAATAGAATTTTACAAGTTGGAAATTACGAATTCGGACGGCCAACTTTGGCGTCGAATTCAACCAATCAAACAAGCTCACAATGAAACGAAACTGGAGGGGAAGTAAGAGGGTTATACCAGCTTCGCACCGGAACTGGTAGCACGCCAAACGGAGCTGCGGTGGAGGAGATACAAGCTGACGAAGTTGGTCCCGCGAAACTGTCCAAATTTAATACAATTTAAACGGTCAACTTGGGAGCCGATTTTTATGTATCAAACGATAAAATTAACGGACGAAAATTGACAGGGATGAAGGTGGATATACCGAGATTGCGACGGAGCGAAGGAATTGCCGATCCAACGGTCGGATCTCTGAAAAAATACGTACGAAGTTGCTGCGATGGAGCATCAAAACGAACTCGATCCCGCGCGCGTCACGACGGGACGTCGTGCAAAACGCACGAATCGCCTCGACGGCGCATCCCGGAGGACGGTGGCCATCAGGGAAGGACTCATCGGAGTGGGGCACACTCACGACGAGCCACGGCGGCCCACGCGACGGCACGACGGCGCACGACGGCGGCCCACGCGCGCTCGCGTGCTTGCGCCTGCATGCATGCGGCTGTGCGCTGTCCTCTGGGCTGCTGTGCAGCCACGCGCGAGGGGATGCGCGGCCTAGCACCTCCGACGAAGGTGAGGGCCTGTAGCCAAGGGTGGTGGCCGAGGTTGTAGGCGGAGGAGGTGGTGATGATGCTCGGTTTTGTGGTGGCGTTGAGGAGGAGATAAGGAGGAGGATGGGAGGAGATGTGTGGGAGGAGGAAGGTGGAGGAGAGGATGGCTGTGTGTGTGGGGAGGTCGACGGTGGAGAAGAGGGTGGTCGCCGGCCATGGAGTGGAAGGTGGTCGGGAATGGGAGGAGTGGAGCTCGGGTGTAGGGGTGAGGTTGTATGTTGCTGTATTGGTTTAGCATTGTGGGGAAAAAAAATAAGAGTGGAAGAGAGAGAGAGAGAAGAATATGTTCATTAATGAGAGGGAGAGAGAAATGCCTTCCCTAGAAATTAGGGCCGGCCTACACCTTGCTATGAGTGAGTGTGGAAAAGTTGAGAAATGAATGGTGAGATTTAATTTGTTTATCAATGCCTAGGATGGAATATTGAAAAAAATGGATAATTCTAATAGGGATAAAATCAATGGAAATTTCTATTAAATATAGAAAAAAAAATATGTGGAAGAGTACTAGATATTTTTGGGCAATAAATATGAGGGTGTCCCGATGGAGGGCAACATGGAGCTGGACTGGGCTCAGTGGAGCCGGATTGGGTCAGAATCAGACATTGAGCAATAATTGAATTAAAAATAGACGTTGATGATCATGAGCAAATAAGTAGCACTTGGAGATTCCAATAAATGGGACACAAGTGGCGGACGGATAGTAGGCTCAAAGTGGGCCATGTCCATAGTTGGGGCCGACAGGTTTTGGTCGACAGGGGACCCACAAATCAAGTTGGAAGATAAATGTGACGCCGTAGAGTGAAATAAATTCGGGTCACATGTCGAGAAAGTTGTGCGAATCAAATGGAGCACAAAATGACGTGTCTGAGTGGGACACGAAGGTCATGGGTGACGAGCGTCTCGAGTAGATCATCAATGAGGAGTTGGTTTCAAGAAACTGACTGGTCTTGCGCTCCCAATTTAAAAGTCATGGTAACGCTCTGAAAATGATCAAGAAAAAGAGTGGGAAAAATAAATAACAATCAAATGGTCTAAACCGACCCAAAGTTCAGTGAAGCAGAAAGAGCACAAGGAAACAAGTTTGGATGGGACACTATATACCGTCATGAAGGTAATCCTGTCCACTCCAAAACTCATGAAGAAGATTTCCAAAGTTGAACATCCCTGATACTCCAAATATCAATAGCACGGGAAAGTACACTTAAGGAAAAATAACAAATAAATTATTTATCAAAACCAATCAATCAGGAAATAAAATAAAATGAAAAAAAAATCAACCCGAAATTCAGGGTGCTAACATCCTTGTCTGACACCGTGGCTAGATTTGAAAAAATAGTTAGCTTGCCCATTAATCATCGTGGAGAACAACGAATAGCTGATCGATCTCCACACAATATTGGTCTAGGTTTTCGAAAACCCAAAGGCTCTAAAGACCCAAATCATGAATTGCTAATCCAGCCTGTCGTAGGCCTTTTCCATGTTCAATTTGATTGCAATATTTCCACCCCTAGCTGGTAATTTCATGCAAGTAATCATTTCTTGAGCTAACATGATGTCGTCCTGGATGTTTCTGTCCCGAACAAAGCCACTCTGCTCCTCGGATATTATTTTAGGGAAAAAATCTCTGAAGGTCTCTGGGTTATCTTGTTTGGGGATAAGGATCAAATTAGCGCATGAAATAGATCTGGAGTACCTAGCTCCTTGGAAGAAGGCGATTACCGCATCATAGATATCCAACTTGATGATGTCCCCGCACGAACGGAAGAATACTCCAATAAATCTGTCAGGACTGGGAGCGATGTGTTCATCAAAAGCCCAAACCCCATCTTTTACCTCTTGTTCGGAAGGAATGAGCTCCAGCTGGGTGTTGTCTCTGTCATCGATAAGGTGGGGGATCTCTGCTAGGAATTTTGCGTCCCTAGTGATGATTTCTATAGTCAACAACCGGGAGTAGAAGTTAGCAGCTGCCAATTGGATGCCCAGCTGGTCTTTGATGATGCCCTCATTCTCATCTTTAATCTAGTGAAGGTTGAGGTTTCACCTGTGCCCCTTGACACAAGAGTGGAAGTAGCTAGTATTTTTACCGCCCTCACTATCCCAGGTCAGTCTGGCCTTCTATTTCTATAATTCAATCTCTACTTTCTGGCAATATTTAAGAAGGGCTCTAGTGAGGTTCACGGAGGTCTGTGCCGCTGGAGATATGTCGATCGCATAGAGAGCTTCAGCGCGGGTGACGTCGTCTTCAGCAACACGAACAGCCTGAAAGATGTCTCCAAACACCTGCTTACTCCAATCGGTGAGGGCTCTTCTAATGGCCTTCAGCTTGTTGGCAACACGAATAAGGGGGTCAAGAGAGTCCGTCCTGCTCCACGCGTTCACGATGACGTTCTTGAATTGTGGGTGGTGGCTCCAGAAGTCGAGGAACTAGAAACTTTTCTTGATTTGGTTCGAGTTGCTTTTGATTTCTACGAGAAGGGGGCATGGTTAGATTTGGTGGCGTTGAGGTACGTAAGATTGGAGGTAATCCTAATATCTGACCAGTGGACATTAATGAGGGTACGATCCAAATGGGAGTATTACCTGTGAGCGCCTTCTTGCGTGTTATACCAAGTAAAGGTGTTACCGATAAATTGAAGGGTGATAGGTGGGCACTGAATATGAAGTTATTAAAATCATGCATGGCCGCTGGTAGAGGCGATCGGCCACTCGTATTCTCCTCTCTGCATATAACAACATTGAAGTCTCCCACACATAGCCAAGGGAGGTTGATGAAGTTAAGGTGGGCATCCTGGAGGGCCTTCTAAAGCTGTTTGCATTCAAAGATGTCGCAACTTCCATAGACAGCGGACAATAGAGAGCACGACGGGAGCGTGGGTTGTTCCATTCAACACGAGAGAGCCTGCCAAGAGTCGTGAATGACCCCGATCTTCACGTCAGCCAAGCAGAGGATCCAAATGTCGTATAGGTCAGCGATGGCGGAGGAGTAGCCTAACTACATCTGGATGGATTTGAGTTTCTTTGAGGGGATGTTAGGTTCTAAGATGACTAAGATGTCGATATTGTGGATTTTCTTGAGGCTGATTAATCTTCTCAAGGTGGGTTTGTTCGCCAGACCCCTAACATTTCAAGTAAGGATGTTAAGCATTTAGGTTGCTCAGGATGGAGGGTTTGGAGAGTTTCGTGGCGGACCTTGTGGTCATGGTCGTGCCTCTTTTGATCTTGTATACTTAGATTTCTTGGTTTTCTTGGTGGCGGTTGTCGCCTCAGCATTTGGCCTGGTTGTACTGTTGGGTATGACCTCCTCTGTCGGGTGCATGTAGACCTTTCCAACTATTTCTGCCAAGGCGCCGACGTGGGTGTTCGGACTGCCGAAACCAGCTTCGATGGCCTGCTGAAATCTGTTCACCTGCTCTTAACCAATGATGGCAAAGTCTTTCGCTCGAGTAGACTCTTCATGGAGGAAGGTGGGTGGGTCTTTGATGTCAGAAGGTTGTCCGTCGGCAGTCTTGATGGATTCAGAATGGGTCTCAGGTGTCGACGACTCAGCAGTGTTCTTGGTAAGATCCCTTGTTGTCTCTATCCCCTCTTTATGACTACGTAGCTCAGAGGGGTCTTCGGAGGCGGTGATCCCCAGAGCGGCATCTAAGGGTTCTGATGCCAGGATGTCAAATTGTTGGTAAGGTTGAGGGCTGGGGGTGTATAGGGCATGATGGCTCTTCCTGGGGAGTCATGTGCTTCGTTACTAGGATTTTCCGCACTTGTATCAAACCTTTTGTGTGAGTTAGGTAACGGAAGCAGAGGTGATTGTTGGTGAATGTGAGGTTTCCTGCTCAATTTAGCTTGAGCGCCCTTTCGAATATCTTTCTTCTTTAGTTCAGGGTGTATTCTAAAACAATGCTCAGTAGTGTGACCGCACAAATGATAGTGTTTGCAGAAGATGATATTATTGTCGTAGACAATTTGCTGGGTGTGTGTCATGCTGCCAAGATCAATTTGGATTTGGTTGGAGGGTCTTTCGAAAGGTCGAGCTCTACGCAAATTTTTGTGTAGTTCGCTTTAGTGAGGTTATTGGTTCCTTTTGCTGTTGCTACATACGTCCCAAAGGAGTTGGCTATACGCTTTATAGCAGCTGGGATAAAGCAAATGAGGGGGAGGTTGGGTAGGGTCACCCAGGCCGACACCGTGGCCGAGTCTTCTTTGGTGTTGAAATTCGGGGTCCATCTGACAAATTGCATCAGGTGGGAGTCAACCCTACTGGTGCCTATAGACCATACATTCCTGTGATCGGACATAGATGATAGGTGTAAGCGGATGTGTTTGGCATCTGGGGGGCCACCCTGTAGGCTGCGATGAGTCCCCAACTAGCGATCACTTCCTGGACTCTCTGAAGTTTCGGGCACTCGGTGGAGAATTTAAGGACGAAGGTGTGCAGGAAGGACCCTGTCAGCGATGACAATTCCAAGTCTGAAAAGGGGACCGTGATCATAGACGATTCTTGCGAATAATCAACTTCTGGGAGGGCGACATCAGGAAGAAGCAGGGCCTGCTTGGCCGCCCTATCCCGTCTGAGCTTTTCAGCATAAGTCGACACAGATGTGGGAGGCAAGCGGGAAGAAATATGATCACCCGAGGGTGCATCAAGCACGGGGGTAGGGTGAAGGGGGTCTAGGGAGGCAGCTACCCTCAGCTCGAAGGGGGTGCGGGGGTGACGGTGTCGGCGAGCGCTGACCCTCCTCGAGGGGCTGAGAGGGGTAGAGCACCATCAAAGAGTGGGCCACCGCCAGGAGGTCGGCAGGCAGATTCGGGTAGGACAACGAGGCCGGCCGGTTGGTGCCCACCGCGACAAGATGGGGCTGGGGAAGAGGGAGGGAGGGCGACAGATTTCGAGAACCTGCGGTTGAAGGGGGAGACACGAGAACAGGTGCGCCAAAAAGGGTCGGTGCTGACCAACCCATGCCACTCGCCTGCATAGGTGGTTGGACACCATACCCGGGAGGGCCAGAGCTCGACCGAACAGAAGAGGTGCCCGTGGACGTGGAAGCGGCCTCGATGAGAGTGGCTACAGTTGACGGCTGGGCGCCAAAAAGAGGATAACCCAAAAAAAGGTGCCAGCGGTTGGCGTCGTGCCATTAGCAACCGGCGCCCGGAAGTAGTTGCCATCAGGGGGAAGAACGCTGCATGCAATAGGCGCCTGATAGCCCAAGACAGAATAGGCGCCAACTGCAAGTTGGCCCGAGGGTTGCACGTGACCTCCAGAAGGCGCGTGGGCCAATGTAGGATGTGCCAGTGTGCACAAATCTGAGGAATTTGAATTCAAAAAGTATTATCCAGCCTCCCACGAAGATCGAACCAAGTCAGAATTCACCAATCTTGAGGGGAGCTGAGCTGCTGCCTGGGAAATCATGCTCGCAGCTCGTGGGGGCCCGATCCAGAGGACGTACCGTCTAGAGAGGAGTCGAGCAGTCCCGGACACTCGAGGGGGAGAAAAAAGGGCGGAGGGGGAGGGACAGAGCTAGAGTGGCCAGCGACCAGCTGGCTCAGCGAGGGAGGGGTGGAGGCAGGCCAGAGCTGACCAAGGGCGGAGGCGACGGAAGGGAGGGGCCGACCGAAGGATGGTCGGCGGTCTCCGAGGGGTCCGGAGGCAAGCCCATGAGGGCAAAGGTGTCAGGAGGCCAAGAAAAAGCCCGCGTCCGGACCCGAAGGGGATGGGCCATGGCATGGGGAAGGGGAGAGGGGAGACGATCCGACCGGAGGATAAGGGGAGGGGGAAAGGTGACGATCCGACCGGCTGGCCGGAGTCACCGGCGAGGGGTGCCCACGGGGCACTGGGCACCAGGAGAATGAAGGAGACCATTCGAGAAAAATTTATACACAAACACACACACAATCACACACACACACACACACACACACACACACACACGCATATATATATATATATATATATATATATATATATATATATATATATATATATATATATATTTACACACACACATATATAAAAAAAGGTTTTAAAAAAGATATAAAATTTATCCAAAAGTTTTTTTAAAAAAAGATAGTAAAAAAAGGTTTCCTCTGTCAACAGTGCCGAGAGCACTTTTCATCTTCATCTACCCCGACCTAGCATGAACCCGAGAAAAAAAATTCAAATCAATTCTTGATCGAATCTCCTCCAAATTCAACCGAATCTCCTTGAGATCCAACCTTATCATATTCTCCGCTGATATGTCCATGTCTAGGTTAAATTCGAGATTTCAATTGGATTAGAAACTGAGTTTTATTACATATACATATACTTATATATGTCGATTTAATATCGACTCCACGGGAACTCAATCCTGCGAACTCCTTATGAACGACCCAACTACTAGGCAAACCCAGATCTCCTCAAGACCTCGCCGCCGCACGACCCCCGTGGGCCTCCCGTCAGAGCGTCGGACCTAGGCCCTCAGGCAGGGCCGTATGCAACAGCAGCAGTAGCCATAGGGCTACTGCCTGCAGGAGCAGGTTTTGGGTCACTTCGCGAGGCATTCTCTCCTTCCATGCTCTACGCTTTCGCGAACCAATTACTCTGGTACCATCAAAACCTTACCCACTTCAATTTCCTGTATATAGACGAATTTGATTCATGATATATGTGTCGCATATCAAGCCCAAAGATTGATGAAAAGCTGTTCGAAAATAGAACAGTTTCTAGTTTGAAACCCTATATTGAAAGGACAATTCATGTCAACCAACCGAATAATTTAGAAAACTATTTGAATAGTTTTGTAGGAGACATAACCGAGTTTAAAACACTTCAAACACTTTTATTTTTCCTATTAAATTTTTTTGTTTAATTTAAATCTCAATTTGGACGAAAATCTATTTTTAAAACATAGAAAAACCTCGATACGGAGTCCGTCCCGTCAAACCGGGCGACGTAGTCGTGAACCAAAAGCATAGAATGGTGCGTATCGACTTCACTGACATGTGGGCTTTGACGAAATTCAAATTGGTTGCGTGTGTGCGACGAATTTGATGCGTATCCGTTGAAATTCATCGCATCGACCTTTTTGTAAATTCTTCAATTACTTTGTGCACGTTCGTTGAATCAAAACAAAACTTGTGCCAGCAGGACTGTATCATTTTTCTGATCCTGTACGTCAAGTTTGGTCCGATTCTGAGAAGGTCGACTGGAATGCCTATTTGGCGGGCCTACGACCCGCTCCAATGGGCAATTTTGTGCACAGCTCACCGGAATCCAAAATTGGACATACCATTGGGTTTATCTCCTCAAATCGGACCCGTAGACTTATAGTTTGATGACTTTAGAGACCGTAGGTTATGGCACACATTTCGGTATAAAATAGGTCCAACGGCGGACATCGTTTTGACTCAAAATTAAGATTTTGCCCCTTTTCCAAAATTAGACTTTTGGGAAGGCATTTCTTAGACATATCTTATATTCCGAACACGTTCGTAGTATTTATTTCAGCATCCGAGGACTTATGCGGGATTTAACTTTTATTGCTTTGCTATTCTAACGGTTCGAGCTATTTGACGTCGCTCTTTTGCACACAACCTCAGGCAAGATACCTTGCCACATTTACTGCTTACATTAGTTGCATTTATTTATTTATTCAGTTATTGTATATTTTCTGTACTTTTATTTCCCGTAATTTATTTTTTCTTGCATGTGGACCTAGAGTTAAGGGACTACCGTCAATTTAGTGTCTCTCATTAACTTGTCACGATTGTATACGAGTTGTGTGAGAGTTGTGAGTAACATGTAGAGGTCACTTGTGTATTGGTTGATCACCCGTGAGCATGCGTAGGAATAACTGTCAATAGATGCATGTTAGAAGACTTGACAGTTATCTGTTATAAAATAGTGTTGTGGGAGCGACACGTGTTGGCACGTCGTGGTTACATCGCACATATAGTATCATTAGAGGGAGGGGACAGCTACTAGCATGAGAGCTACATTTACTTTTTATACATATTTATGGGTTGATAGTGACTCAGATGAGCGCTACTTGCTGCCCGGTCAGTGTCTCGGATGAGCGCTACTTGACGGCCACTCTTTATTACTTGCATGATCCTATAGCCCCTGCGTAGAACGTTGTACTCAAAGTGCATATCACATAGATGGTTAGGGACCCTATTGTGTTGTAGATTTGTAGTGTTTATTTATGCAGTTATACATGGCATGTTCTTCATGTATCTTGTTACGTCTCTCTGAGGACATGATGATCTCTCCAGGTGTGTGTGCTTTGTGACTTTTGGCAGGTGTTCTAGCCAGGACCGTGATCTTCTCCATTTCTTCGAGGAGGATTTCTCTTGGTTCGTCTTACCATTTTCTCGATCCTTTTCTTGTGTATTTTCTTTTATCTAAAATAGTTTGCAATGGATTTGTCTCTGCCCAACTACATATACAAATGACAAATTCATAGTTGATTATATTATTATTCTTTATTTTGGTGGATGAGATTTAGTTATCATGGTTTACTGTATTTTACAACTTATGTATACATACGGGAATTCCATACATTGGAGTATACTTCGTATGTATACAGCTGGCATGTCTATGTACTTCGTCCTAAGTATTTTGGGACTGGGGCATTTCATGTTTTTGTGGTGGCCCATGCAGGTCAAGTTCGTCACTTGGTTACGTTACTTTACCGATGTGAGCCTGCAGATAGGATTAAAGTCTAGAATCTCATCCACATGCTTGATCTCCTTCTTTGATTCCAATTTTGAACTCTCATCCGACTACCTCGATTTCCTTCTGCTTGATTTCCTTTCTACCAGAAAGCTTAACCTTTCCCTTCGTGCCTGATAGAGAGGTTAGGAAGATAACTCATACTAGTTATACGCGTTATATTTCTCAATCACTCTAGTAGTTAATTTTTATAAGTTGGGTAGTAGGCCTCACGGCCTATCACCCAGTGCTCTTATAACCCCTTAATGAAGTATAACTATGTGGCACTGAACATATGTTAGTGAAAGAAGATATGCATACCTAGAATATAGTATCTTCATAACCTATACTACATTGGTCAACCATGACCTAATACAAGAGACAGTAGGACGACTGTATAAGCAGGAACATTGGACAAGACTTAGATCCTTATGAAACTGAAACTATTTATAACTGCTTTCATCATTATCTCTCGTAATTATACTTTGCAATATCATAAATAATGTTGCTATTTATAGCCTAGTTTTGCAAGCTTATATTTTTATCGAGCTTGTTCAGGACATATATATACTGGGGACGCCCACTAACATATTGTCTAATCAGAATCAGTGTATTACGGTCTGATCAACCATGATGCATTTTGTTTGCTCTTCATATGATTGCCCCATGTGGATTGAGATATAGAGGTATCTAGGATCTTATCCACGACTGCATTGATAATTCCCTCTTGAATTATCCATTCGCCTTTGAAATCGCATATTTGTATTCCATAACATCTTCATGGAACTCTTTATTGTTTTCGTCTTTCACTAATTTGGGAAGACAAACGCTCATATTTGATAGATAGATATGGAGTATCCCCATGGCCATGATAGTTGTATACACAAGCGTAGCTATCATCGGCCAGCCATATGACTACAACCTTTCCTTGAGTTACTCGTTCCCCCTCGACCCTAAAAATACTATCGTGACCTCCTAGTCATTTGAATTTGATAATGATTAGAATCATACCCTTGGTCGAAATACCAACCTAGGCGACTATCTATTCTCAAGGAACCGAATATTATGATTTTTTAATTATTTTCTCTTGATTTTGCGTAACTAGCAACCCTTATGCCTTAACCCAACCCTTACTCGACCAAGTCCACAGTTTAGACATGAGAGGAATAGACAGAAACAAGGACAAGCATTTATCATGACTATGATAGATACCCATCCCGAGATTAGGGATTCAACAGGTGTTATTCTAGGTATACAGTTTTATTATTAAAGAAATGACGTAGAATTAGAAAAATACCTTCACCAGTTTAGCCAATCTCTGTAGCATAACACTCCATCATATTGATTTACTAGACATCAACAAGTAATGCATGAGCACCACATTCAATACCATTAGAAACCCTATGACTATAGACTGACAGGCTTGTTTGCCATTAGAATCTTTTGATTGCAATTTCAATTACAAACAGAATAGTGTTACAATGTAGGACTTAGATGTAGTCCTAGGAGTACACTTTTGTTTATCTGGGTCCCTTGTACCGATAGAGCGAGTGGTAATGCGTTGACTCCATTGACGATCTGACGACAGTTATCGGTTCTCTGAAGGTCTGAGTTGCTCTGGGTGCTGGAGCTTGCGGAGAGGAAGAAGATATTGAGTGTCTGTATCTGCCTCTCTCTGTGTATATGTAGGTTCGTAGCTATGTGTGGAAAAAGGAAATGATCCCTCTATTTATATCTTGCAGGCTGGCTGCTCATGCACGCATATATAGGATGCACCGATTTGTGGGGATGCCACGTGGTGATTGCTGACGGAGGCGCATGGACGATGCGCTCTGATTGAGGAGTTGAACCCTTCCTATTACCTTTGTGGGCTGCGACCGAGCTGACACATAGCAATAGAGAGGATCTTTTAGTTGCTGAGATCTTGGGTGATTAGCACCCCTTTATAGGCTGAATCAAGTCAAAGGACACATGTCGTAGATCCATGGCTCGAAGATCTCGGATTTGGTGGAGAATGATCTGATAGGATGCGCCTGGGATTGGGCGCATGAGGAGACTTTGGCTTCTAATCTTTAGGAGTCACGAACCAGTCGGGGCGTACGGCTTTTGAGGCGCGTGCGGGGCTTCAGTAGTAACTTTGACTTCTGTCTTTAGGGATCAGAGAAAAGTCTGAGGCGCATGGCTTTTGAGGCGCATGCAGTGATTTGGGCGCATGGCTGCGGAGGTTCATACGAAATGGTTGGGCAGCCACGTGGCTTGTAACCGCCGAAGGAAAGCAATGATAATGCTGACGTCGGCGACGCTTCGTCTTCTGAAAAAGCTGTCAACTGTTCAGTCCTCGGGGGACGTGCTGCCAACTCTGTCAGACTTCAGCATTTAATGTTCTTTGACAGGTAATAGGCTGTTGAGTGGGCACGTCGATCTATGTTCTACTAGGCGCATGGAGATGCATGGGCGCATCCTTATAAGGCGCTTGGTGCTGATGGGCGCGTCATTATGATATGCGGTCTGACCGGCGCATCTGTTTACATGATACGTCTTTATTGCCCCAACTGTTACGTTCTTCGAGTGCTTTAAATAGCCATTTTTGACTTGGTCGAATTCGAAGCGTCAGGTTCATCACCATTAATGCAAATTTATTGTACGGAATTCGGAGAGCCCGCCACTTGGTGCATGGGTTTGATTTGCTCGGCCTATAAATAGTGGCAAGAATAGAGTTTGCTTCTCGTTCTCTCACGTCCTCCGGAAATAAACTTGTTTGCTCGAGCACATTCTGTTGACGAGATGCTTCCGAGGGTGAAGATGCGACGCATTGTCTTCATTGATGCACTTGAAGGTGACTGTTACATCCAAAAGTCGAGTCGAGGGCTTCTGAGGCAGGCGAAAGGTGCCTGTTGCATCCAAAGATCGGGATGCTCGAGCCTCGTCTCCGTTATGCTGGAAGAGCTGTAGATCGGAATTGCGGTGCCCCGATCATCTTCCTTGGGCTTTGGGAGAGCTCATCCTCCTGCTAGAGTGGGTGTTGCCCATTCTGGTTATGTTGAAAGCTGCTCCTTTAGCCACGAATTTGTGGTGCTCTCCTCTTCCAGCTAGGGGGTTGATTGCCCACCCTCGTTCTGCTGAATAAATGTTTTATTAGTCGAAGCATTTAATCGGGTTGAGGTAAGGCGCATATGCTGAGATTTCATGATGTGCCTGACTGAGACGTTGAAGGACGGCACATAACTAAGCTGCTGAAGGGATGCACATAACTGAGCAGGGATGCACATAACTGAGCTGCTGAAGGGATGCGCCTGGCTGAGACGCTGAAGTGATGCGCCAAACTGAGAGCGTATGGCGGTTGATGCGCCTAGCTGTAGACTTAGGGTCTTTTCTTTGTAGAAATTCTCCTTTGTACAGCCCTTTTTTAGACATGTAATAGACTTTTATATGAAATAAAAATCTTCTTTTTTTATGAATATGCTTTTGCAGTTTGCTGTGCCAAGTACTTCATCTGAGCTTCCTGGCGCATGAAATGTTAGGCGCATAGGATTTCTGGTCTTGAAATTCCATGCTTCTACAAGACCCCCTTCAAAGTTTTCAAAACTTTTTGTCAAGTTTTGGAATACTTTGAATAAGAAGCATGGTAGTGTCTTCAACGGGGCGCATGACTGTTCGGGAGCATGGATACTCCATACATCAGTGATGGGGCGCATGCTCCTCTCAGTTAATGCAAATGATAACGCTTCGATAACCAAAAAAGATTAATGATGATCTTTTTGGATTTATTTGCAGTTATCTTCTCACAGAACCCGAGGCGGCGGCTGATGTCACTCCTCATCGGTTTCCGCGTATGTCTAAGCCTATAAATAGGCGTCTGATGGAGAGAGAGGGTTCTTCTCCACTTTGCTTTCTTCTTCTCTAGAGTTCTTCTTTCGAAAAACCCTAACTTCTTTTTTCTCGAGATGGCCCTTAAGACTCCTCGCGGTGGTGCTGGCCGAGGACGAGGCAAAGGAAAAGAGCCTGTGGAGGCTGCTGCGGATGATGTCCCCCGGACGTCCGTCGACGTTCGGCCGACGGTGACTTGTGGGTTTCATCATTCTTTATCCGCGGCCATCGATTCTTTTCTCGGCCACCAAATTTTACTGTGTCATGAACGTCGTGCCCCCCGGATATGATCGAGAGACCAGTTTCATTGTCGACACCCAGTTAGAGATGACTGACCAGTTTCATTGTCGACACCCAGTTAGAGATGACTGGGAACCTGTTGGCGAAGGCTCGGTCGTACCGCCCGCCAGAGGCGGGTTATCGAGGTACCCCTGCCGTATCCTCGGGGGGTCAGGTAGAGCCATCGGCCGATCAGCCGAAGAGACGTGCTGACACAGAGGTTGGCTCTTCTGCGTCGAAGAGACAGAAAAAGTCATTGTCACCGGCAGTGTCAACAGACTCAGCTTCTGCGGAGGTAGGATGTCCCACATAGTCTGGTTAGTTCTACCATTTTTGTGACATATGCTTTCTTTTTGTAGGAGACGCTGAAAAGGAGACCCCGAACTCCAAAATCGGGTGCCAGCAAACCAAAGGAGGTGGCGGGCTCATCTGAAGAGCGCATTCCTCCGATCGTGATATCTTCCGTGGAGGAGATTTCGGATGATGTCGTTATTACGGAGACTTTAGTATCTCCAGATTATGTTGAAAGGGAAGCTGAGCTTGAAGTAGTTCCCGGGAGGGTGCAAACCACCGTGGGGTCCTCTGACATTGAGGACCCAGTAGATAAGGGGCTTCCAGATGAGGAAGAGGAGTGGAGTTCGTCGTCTTCAGATGACGTTCTTCCAGAGATGAGTGAGCCTGTTGCAGGAACAACAGGCATGATGGAAACAGAGAAGAGGGCTGACTCCCTTCCTTGTCATGATGAGGGGAGGTCGGCTGTATCATTGCCGAGCCCTACCCCAGACTCAGCAGCGGAGGCTGAGGTGGCTGCCGACCGGGAGGTAGCAACAGATTGTATCCCCGTGGAGGGATCCGATGAGGAAGGTAAGACTCGTCCGCCGAGCCTGACTCCAGGGGAGCCGAGTCAGGAAACAAGTGCTGATCTCTCTACTTTGCCAGAGGGGGAAGGTCCCGTGCGGCCTGCTGACAGTGTGTTGGAGATGGAGGAGATAGCTCCTGGCGTCGGAGGTCCCTCCGAGCTTGAGAAGGGTAAGGGTTTGCTGGAAACCCCTGTTGCTCCTTCTACTTCGGGTACAATATCGACGCCCCTCTCGACTCCTTTCGCTCTTTTGGCTCCTCGGGCCAGTGGCGAAGTTCAAACCCCTGTTGAGGGGGAGTCCGTAGATGTCGAGGTTTCAGCCTCGTAGATTGAAGGCGGCGGGTCTTCTTCCGGTCCGCCATCTAGAGCAGTTCCTACAACTCCTGCTATGACATCGCAAGTGCTGGCGGATACGGATGAGTACGTAAAGTTTATCGTTGAGGCGGTGTACAAGATGCTGCAGAGGGATGTATCGGCAGTGATGAATGCCAATGGGAGTTTTGAGACGGCAAAAACCCTGGCACTCTATCACATTGGTCTGATACGTTCCCACCTGGGCCATGATCATATGGCCGATATTCTGGAGGCATCGGTGGCCGAGCTGGACCAGCTGCTTTCCGAGTTTCAGTGTATCCAGCAAAATGATCTCTCTGCCCTGATAGACATGAAAAAAGAGAAGTTGATCGTTGAAACTGAGTCATCTTATCAGGCCACCATGGCTGTCTGGGAATACGAGGTGGCCGAAACTGAGGCTGCGGTGGAGAGGCTATCTCAGTCCATGCAGGAGAAGGTGGAGTTGCGAGCTGCGTTAGATGCTAGTATAGCGGAGGTTAATGCCAAGATTTGCCTCCTTGAAGACCAGCGGGCCCAACTCTTATTAGATGCTGAGCGAGTCCAGGCTGAACATGTAGCATCTAAGGAGAAGGAAGCAGCTTTCACCCGCCAGGCTCTTTTCCTGGCCCAACAGCGACAACCGTTGGACGAGAAGCATGAGGATGACACTTCTCCTAAGGCCATGGAAATGATGCGTCAAGAAGCCGAACGACGAGTCCTGGCGACCGTAGAGACTCGGGCGGCAGACTTGAAGCGTCGGATCGAAGAGCTTTCAGCCAATCCTAGATATGCTTAGGGATTGTAGTCGCTTCCTTTTTTTTGTTATTTTTGTATAATTTGCAACTCCTGCTAGAGATGTAATCCTTTACTTTTGAATAAAGAATACAGAGTTTTATGGTAATTTCATTTTTGCTGTCATGAACTTGATGATTTGTGTGGACCTATTATCTTTTGCGCACCTTGGTTTTTAGGTACAGATAATAAGTTTGAGAGAACCGACATGTTTGCTCAGAGGTGATGTGGATGTGGCAAATATGGGATTCAAATAATGGAATCTTCCTACTCAGAGGTGTTATGGACGTGGTAGGAATGACTCTGGGGGATACGCAGAACTACTCAGAGGTAAATATGGACATAGAAGTTCTGCGATCAATGTACGGCAACGCAGGGGTTGTCTGTATGGGATGTTTACTCAGAAGTAATATGGACGTGGTAAACATGATGGGTAGCGTAGTCTTATGAAGCGTAAGGTTCCGCTTTATAGGGCGTAGGGGAGCAACTTAGAGGTAATATAGACGTGGTTGTCCTTCTACTGGAGGATAGAACGCTATGGAACAGCTGGATTCCGGAAGCGTAAGATTTTGTGGAAGGGAATTATACGTGAGCTCCGATGATTGGGTCCACAGACTCCCTTGTTGGGTGGAGATAGAAGTACATGTCTGAAGGATGTCAAGAGTAGTACTTCTTTAGGAACTTGTCGTTGATGGGCATCATGAACAAGTCCCCATTTGATCGGACGAGGCGGTAAGCAACGTTTGATTATACCGTCTCTATGATGAAAGGTCCCTTCCATTTGGGTTCAAACTTTCCTGGTGTTTTGTGTGTCAACACCATCGGCCTCCTGACTGCTAGAACCAAGACGCCTACTTGGAAAGTCCTCTGTTTGACCTTCTTGTTGAAAGCCTGTGATATACGGGCTTGATAGAGTTCGATGCACTATTGAACTAGGAGACATTTTTCGTCAAGTGCCTCCAGTTCTCGCAGACGGCGACGTTGATTGTCTTCCTCTATGAGTTGTTTAGTGATCGCTACACGGAGTAAGGGTATCTGGATCTCGAGAGGCAGTACCGCTTTGCTTCCGTAGACCAAGGAGAATGGTGTGTTGCCCGTCGGGGTCCGTACCGTTGTGCGGTAGGCCCAAAGGCATTCGCCGAGCTTTTCGTCCTAGTCGCGTTTGTTGGATGACACGACCTTTTTAAGTAGCTTGACGATAGTCTTGTTAAATGCCTCGTCCAATCCATTTACTGCCAGATTATAGGCGGTCGACGCCACGTTTTGAATGTGATTCTTGTCACAAAATCTGCTGAAAACATGGCTGGTGAATTATGGACCATTATCATGGATAATCCTTCGAGGTACCCCGAAACGGTAGATGACATGGTGCTTGATGACGCTGATCACCCTAGAGCTCTTCACTTCCATCAGCGGAATTGCTTCTGCCTATTTGGAGAAGCAGTCGGTGATGGCTAGGATGAAGCGGTGTCCCATTGATGAAGGAGGGGTGATCGGTCCTATAATGTCTATGCCCCAAGCTTCGAAGGGCCAAGAGGCGACCGTAGGATGTAGTGGTTTCGACGGTATATGGATGAAGTAGGCATGAAGTTGGCAAGCATGGAACTTCTTAGCATAGTTGACAGTGTCGGCTGCCATGGTTGGCCAATAGTAGCCCATGCGTCACAGTCGATCCTGCAACTTAGGCCCAGGTTGATGGGCCCCGTAAGTTCCATCGTGAGCTTCTCGAAGGGCTTCGGGTGCTTCTTCGTTGGACAGGCATCGAAGGAGAAGTCCATTGTAGGAGCGTCGGTACAGCATTTTAGTAGCTGTATAATAATAGAATCGAAGGGAACGCCTCCTGACTAAGACGGCTTCTTTCGGGTCTTCTGGGAGAATTTCGTAGACAGCGAAGTCGATGAACAGAAACCTCCAGTCTCGGACATTAAAACTAGAACTTGTTGTCATGGCATGGGCCATTTGTGAGCATAGGTTGTTTTTAGGACAGACCAAGTCTCGACCAACTAGCATGATGTAGTGTTGAGTCCCGAGGGGTGCTGCCAATGAGGCTACGAGGCCAGCCAGAGCGTCAGCCTCCAGGTCTTGTAACCGAGGTACGTGTTCTATGAAGAACTTGGTGAAGGTTGAAATAATGTTCAATGCAACTTCATGGTAAGGAACCAGATCTTCATGGCGAACTTCGTATTGCCCTCTGATCTGGTTAACGACAAGTTTTGAGTCGCCGTAGGCTTCCAGATGATCCACTCCCAGCTGTTGCTCTAGTTGGAGTCCCATGATAAGAGCGTTGTACTCGGCAACATTGTTGGAGTACGGCTTCGAAAGGGAGTAAGCACGCTGGATGACCAGCTGATCGGGGGATACTAAGACTACCCCCACTCCGGTGATGATTTGGCCTTTGGGGCCTGTTCTTGACGCGCCATCGAAAAACATCCGCCAGACGGAGCTTTCTTCGGGGACGTTTGATTCTTGGACCTCATCCGGGATGTCTTCGTTGAGTCTGGAGGACTCTAGGATGGGGTGCACGGCTAAAAAGTCGGCCAGAGCTTGACCCTTGACGGCTTTTGTGGGATAAATACCATGTTGTACGACATCAACAGGATCGCCCATGTAGCTAGCCGAAAGTTTAATGATCCTGGCTTCGTCATGAGAACCCTGAGCAGATTGACTCGAAAGATGACATGAATTGTCTGGCCCGAGACATAATGGCGAGTCTTCTGGATGGCGAACACCAAAGCCAAACACTCCTTTTCAACGGGGTTGTACCGATGTTCGGCCCTGATCAGTGTCCTACTGAGGTAGTAGATAGCTTGCTCGTAGCCTGCATCGATGTTCTGAGCCAGCAGAGCGTCGAGAGAATGATCCATGGCACGGACGTAGAGGAGAAATGGTTTGCTTACGACGGGTGCCACCAGGACTGGCGGGCAGGAGTACTGGCAAGTTGTGCCAGTATGTCGAAGTTGTGGGGCTTGGCTAGCCCCGAAGCATTCTCCTTTCGCAAAGGCTTGTCGAAACGGGCCTCTATATGCTTCTGTTTATTGGATGCTAGAGGCCTAGTGGGCCCTCTTCATGGGCAGTAGGGACGGTGCAAGGAGGCACCACCTCAACGACAGCTTCGTCAGGTTGGGCGTTCTGATGCGAACGCGTCTGTACAGGAAGTGCCTCTTCCACAGAGGAAGAGACCATGCGGCAAGACTTGATCTTTCTGCCTTTGGTTTTGGAGGCAGAGCGTACCTCCGATTGAGTAACCTCAGAGAGGAGATCGGGGTGAACCCATAAGATCTCTCCCCGAGATGTGGTGAGTGGGATGAGTCCACTCACGTTGTCACAAGTAGGTGGTAAGTTAACCACCTCTATTGTCGCCTTTGGGATGGGGACGACGCCATCTTGTATTGTGGTTGGCGGCAAGGTGCAAAATTGGAGTGACACCAGGTTGGCCGAGACCGTTTTTTTTTCGTAGTCGATGGAGATAACATCAGCATTGATCATGCGTTGGATGTAGTTCTTGAGGACGTAGCAGTCCTTAGTTGGATGTCCGACAAACCGATGGTAGTAACAGTACCTCGGATGGTCCATTTTCCTAACCTCGTCGGGATGCTTCAGGTCCGACAACTTGATCTTGTCACCCTGCTTCAATATTTCGAAGAGTTGTAGGGTGTCTTCATCGTTGAAAGAATAAATCTTCTTTGGCCTTGGTGCAAGTGGAGGCTTCTGAGTGGATGCTGATGCACCTTTGGAGGCATTGACAGTCAATACCGATTTCCCCTTCATCTCTCGTCCGGGGTTGTTGGATGTAGGCCGTTTTCCCTTTGTCCTCAAAGGCAAGGAAACTGACTTCCAGAAGACGAGCATTGGACGCCTTCTTTTCAGCTGCTTCGGCCTCGATGATCAAGAAACTCCAGTCGAAAGGAAGAGTGGAGTTGAGCCAGAGTTTGATCGTAGGCAGCATGTTCATACTGCAGGAGGAGAGAAGTGCATGTTCTGGCATGCCCGGGGGCAGTCTGAAACAGGCTTGTCGGAAACGTTTGATGAATGCTCGAACCGTCTCCTTCTCCTTCTGACGTACCTCTATGAGGGACGTCATTGTCATGTCCTTCCCTCTGTCGTAGAAACGATCGAGGAAGAGATGCGTCAAGTCATCGAAGGAAGATATAGAGTTGTCGGGGAGACTGCAGTACTAGTCGTAAGCCACTCTTTTCAGTGCCCCGACAAATATGCTGGTGAGTAGTGCGTCCTCTTTCGGAAGATGTCCCGTTTGGGACTGGAAGTATATTAGATAATGGCGTGGAGAGTCCTTCTCGTCGTATGGCGTTAATGTTTGTGGTTTATATTTAGGAGGATAAACCACTTTGTTCCATTCGAGGGGGTATGGTTGTGGGACCCCCATCTCCTGGCGCTCCTCTTGTCTGTTCTTGGACTCAAAGCGCTCGCACAAGTCCCTGATCATCTCAAACACGTCTTCCGTGGAACTGGGAGTCGGGGATGGAGGTACAGCCTGGAGTAGAGCATTTGATGGCTTCGACGTCCGAGGTACTTCGTGACGATCTGTATCCAAGGATACCCGTTGAAGGGGTACACTTGATTCTCCATTGGCCCCTGGGTCAGGACCAGTAGACGGTGCCCTGGCCAAAGCTGACCGTATCTCAAACACTGCTTGAGTCAGTGTTTACATGGAGGCAGAGAGGGTTTTGAGTCCTCCCTCCAAGGTATCCATGCGCTGGACGAGGTCTGCTGGCGGCGCATCTGGCTCGGCATCACCCCCAGTCATGTATACTGTCATGACACGGCTGGAAGTGGATGGATCGGTTGAGGCTTCACTTTCGGCCTCACTCTCTTGTAGGGGAGAAACTTCCCCGGAGCTTCGTCTTGGCTACCTCCAGCTACGTTCTGGAGGATACCCTCATCTTCGGAAGAAATATCAGCAAGGACCTGACTACCTCCAGTTCTGTCTTGGAGGACTTCTTCGTCTTCGAGGCACAAATTCACAGGGGCTAGACTTCCCCCAGCAATGCCCGAGAGGCTGACTTCGTCTCCAGGATGAAGATCCACCACAGCTGTACTCTGGAGGACATCTTCGTCTTCAGAAGGAGGATCAACAAGGGCTTGACTAACCCCAGCTTCCTCCAGGATCTTCTTTCTCCTCCAAGTGCCTTCAAATACTCCAGAGGACGGGACAGTTGTCTTGGTTTTCCTCGGCTGGATCTTGGACGAGGACGAGGAGTTGCCAGTCGCCTTTCGGATGGACGAGGAGTTAGAGATTACGTTGCATGAAGCAACCTTTAGTTCTAGCTTCTCTTTAATTGACACCTTCTTTCCGAGGCGACATCGGAGGGATATTGATGATTACAGCCGCTGGAACACCGACTGCCTTGGTAGTGGGACTGTTGTTTTGCAACAATAATTGATGGTGACTACAGCACAGGTGTGCCCTGTGAGGGGCGCATTGTGTTTGTCAGTCGACTCTCCTGATCGGCGCTTGTGACTGATCACATTACGCAAATCATTGGAGGAAAGTACCATATTTGTACCCCCATCAGGCACATGGCAAGGCCAAGCGCCGGGGTGGTCAAGTGAATGCTGCGCCCCCTGATCCAACGCAAAACATGTGCTTAGATCAGTAGTGGGAGAACAACATTTACAGTGACTTGAACGAACCTCAGACGCACAACCAGTGGAGGTACGAAAGTTCAAGACCACAGGGTTTGCCTTGCTCGACTTCGTTGCGAACGCAACAGATGCGTCCAAGTGAGACAAGGACTTTGAAGGTCGACTCATTTTCGGCGCAGAAGCACCCGAGTCGACCTTATACAACTTACCATCAGCAGCGCGCATGATTGTGAGCGCATACTTTTGGTCTGTTACCGGCATAGTACGTTTGAGGCGCATGGCCCGTGCTTCCTTGGTCTTCTTCGTACCAGTCCGCTGGGGTGTATAGTACTCAGAGTCCAAATTCTTCTCGCCATGATAGCGAGTGAGTCTGTCAAAGATAGAGACCTTTTGTTGCGCATCAGACGTGATGCACAGGGTATTAGCTACGCCCCTGCTCCGTCGACGCATCTTCCTCGTCTGAGAGGGAGATGGATGGGGAATGTAGTCAGCCGCACGTTTCCCCGAGAGATGCACTGTACCAGTAGGCGCATCTTGGCTGCTGAAAACGTCAGCAGGAAAGGTAGGCTGCATCGGCGCATCCCCTTCGGTGGTGGTGCCAGAGGCGTAGACCTTGCGCACCCAGACTTGGCGAGTCTTCTTCGGCTTTGGCAGCCGCTTCGAAGGACTCGCACTGCCTTCAGAGATGAACTCCTCATACGCCTGTTGATTGAGGTGTACGACCAGCGTCTTATGGGAGGAGCCCACCTTCATGTCGTTGGATTGCGACACAGCTTTCTCGGTGGAGGAGAAAGAGGTCCCCAGCAGAGTCACCAGCTTGTTTGCCATTAAAAGCTTTTGATTGTAATTTCAATTACAAATAGAACAGTATTACAATATAGGACTTAGATGTAGTCCTAGGAGTATACTTTTATTTATCTGGATCCCTTGTACCGATGGAGCGAGTGGTAATGCGTTGACTCCTTTGACGATCTGACGATGGTTATCGGTTCTCTGAAGGTCTGAGTTGCTCTGGGTGCTGGAGCTTACAAAGAGGAAGAAGACGTTGAGTGTCTGTATCTGCCTCTCTCTGTGTATATGTAGGTTCGTAGCTGTGTGTGAAAGAAGAAAATGATCCCTCTATTTATATCTTGCAGGCTGGCTGCTCATGCGTGCATATATAGGATGCGCCGATTTGTAGGGATGCCACGTGGTGATTGCTGATGGAGGCACATGGACGATGCGCTCTGATTGAGGAGTTGAACCCTTCCTGTTGTCTTTGTGGGCTGCGGCCGAGCTGACACATAACAATAGAGAGGATCTTTCAGTTGCTAAGATCTTGGATGATTAGTACCCCTTCATAGGCTGAATCAAGTCAAAGGACACATATCGTAGGTCCATGGCTCGAAGATCTCGAATTTGGTGGAGAATGATCTGATAGGATGTGCCTGGGATTGGGCACATGAGGAGACTTTGGCTTGTGACCTTTAGAAGTCACAAACCAGTCGGGGCGTACGGCTTTTGAGGCGTATGCGGGGCTTCAGTAGTGACTTTGACTTCTGTCTTTAGGGATCAGAGAAAAGTCTGAGGCGCATGGCTTTTGAGGCACATGCAGAGATTTGGGCACATGGCTGCGGCGGCGCATGCGAAATGGTTGGGCGGCCACGTGGCTTGTAACCGTCGGAGAAAAGCAATGATGATGCTGACGTCGGCGACGCTTCGTCTTCTGAAAAGCTGTCAACTGTTTAGTCCTCGGAGGACGTGCTGCCAACTATATCAGACTTCAGCATTTAATGTTCTTTGACGGGTGATGGGCTGTTGAGTGGACGCGTCGATCTGCGTTCCACTAGGCGCATGGGGACGCATTGGCGCATCCTTATAAGGCGCTTGGTGCTGATGGGCGCGTCATTATGATGCACGATCTGACCGGCACATCTGTTTACATGACACGTCTTTATTGCCCCGATTGTTATGTTCTTCGAGTGCTTTAAATAGCCATTTTTGACTTGGCCGAATTCGAAGCGTCAGGTTTATCACCATTAATGCAAATTCATTGCACGGAATTCGGAGAGCCCGCCACTTGGTGCATGGGTTTGATTTGCCCGGCCTATAAATAGTGGCAAGGAGAGAGTTTGCTTTCCTTCTCTCATGTCTTCCCAAAATAAACTTGTTTGCTCGAGCACATTCTGTTGACGAGATGCTTTCGAGGGTGAAGATGCGACGCATTATCTTCATTGATGCACTTGAAGGTGACTGTTACATCCAAAAGTCGTAGTCGAGGGCTTCTGAGGCAGACGGAAGGTGCATGTTGCATCCAAAGATCGGGATGCTCGAGCCTCATCTCCGTTATGCTGGAAAAGCCGCAAATCAGAATTGTGGTGCCCCGATCATCTTCTTTGGGCTTTGGGAGAGCTCCTTCTCTTGCTAGAGTGGGTGTTGCCCATTATGGTTGTGTTGAAAGCTGCTCATGTAGCCGCAGATTTACGGTGCTCTCCTCTTCCATCTAGGGGTTGATTGCCCACCCTCGTTCTGCTCAATAAATGCTTCATTAGTCGAAGCATTTAATCGGGTCGAGGTAAGGCGCATATGCTGAGACTTCATGATGCGCCTGACTGAGACGCTGAAGGGCGGCACATAACTGAGCTGCTGAAGGGATGCACATAACTGAGCAGGGATGCACATAACTGAGCTGCTGAAGGGATGCGCCTGGCTGAGATGCTGAAGTGATGTGCCAAACTGAAAGTGCATGGCGGTTGCTGTGCCTAGCTGTAGACTTAGGGTCTTTTTTTTGTAGAAATTCTCCTTTGTACAGCCCTTTTTTTAGACATGTAATAGACTTTTATATGAAATAAAAATCTTCTTTTTTATGTCTATGCTTTTGCTGTTTGTTGTGCCAAGTACTTCATCTGAGCTTCCTGGCGCATGAAATGTTAGGTGCATAGGATTTCTGGTCCTGAAATTCCATGCTTCTACAAGGCTTAACATAAATAGAAGTTTATGACTTAGTCGTTAGAGGTCATTCATATGACGTAGAGTTTGTTGCCCCCATCGATAAACTCTTGTATACTTTAGACAGTGGATCATTCTATTTATCAACTCGTATGTCGTTGTACGCCATCATTTCCATTTATTATAAATCGAGGAACGAACCTTGAATTTGATTCACATCTACCGTATCATGTTACACCGTGCCTTATTCTTTATTATCAAAGGTTAAGGTACAATATCACGACTTTAAAAAAAATTTAACCTCACTAACCCTAAAATCGTATCTTCGCTTCTGGAGAGAATAAATTGTATGTCGTCCTTAATTTTAGGGGTTACCGATTGATTAAAATAAATTAGTTCCCACTAGGGTGATAAATCAGCATCTCTTAAACACCCACTTTCTATCTAGACCATTTGGTGTCCTCAACCGTGACATTGCTATTCGGAGCACGAGATCAGTGGTTACCTTCAAACAAATTTCACATGCAAGACCTAGACGAGTCCACCTTCATATAGGCATATCATGTTCCACTCAAACACGTCCCCTTGTATACTATTTTCATGATAGGACTTTCATGTCAAAAAGACTACCGATAATCCTTACCATAATACCGATGTACTTTTCGACTGCAATTAGAGAACCAATCTTGACTCAAATCTTTTGGCCCAATATATGGTTATGATCTACTCGAAGCCCTCTACGCACATACCACTAGTGTGCCATTTAATAGAGGCCCATTGTGCTACTTAAACATAAAAGTCATGGAAGGCACATCTTTATGACTTACAGAACCTAATCAACCAACCCGACGGAAAATTTGCCCCACCACTTGAGATGGAACCTATTCTACATTACCCTAACCTAACAGGGATGGTTTAAATTGATTCTACGAGATTTTGTCCGGCCCCTATAGATTAAAATCTAAGGTTCATGCAATCAAAGATTGAAGTCCAATTAGGGAACCCATTGAGACTCAGTTAAATCCATCTTTGTCTATCGCCATATTTGGACTATAAAACCAAACTTGATGAAATAGGACCTCACCCCTGTTATGTAGTCCTCATCTCATGGTCCATTGATACTCCTTCTATAAGTCCCCCAACTATAGTGTCTCGAATCGGGACGTGACCTTAACGGTATCTCTTCATAGCCTATGGTATGCGATGAATGAAACACCCCATGGTACCAGCTTGTTAGTAGCTATGTTTGACCAAGACCCTTCCTATTGCCTTGATGAAACATGGTCAATATATGAGTATTGTTCAATAATTAGTACCTAGGCTTCCTATAGAGTCCATGACTACGAACAGAAGCACCTCATATCCCTTTGCTCGTGCGTTAGATAATCGCGGTAGAAGATCACAACTTTGACTCTTCAAACTCCGTACTGGTCATAAAACCCAGTCCTAGTTCAATATCGAGAATGAAATTTCATAAAGTGTTTAGGAAAGCCTCTCTAAGTATTAGCAAATTATTGTGATAGATTAGCTCCAATTGAACTAATAAAACAATGGTTCATAGCGTCCACTCCTATCCTTATTAACTGATGACCTCCATCGTGACTTTGATATTTGGAACACAACTCTAGCCTTTCTTTACAACAAAGTTCACATTCATGAACTAGACCAGTCAAGCTATACGCATGACATATATGTCTCACAAAAATGTACCTTATGTGCTCTATTTCAATTACACCATATGTATGACTCATTTTACCCGTAGAACAATTCGTAAAGGCTCAGTTCGTTCTATTTTGACTGAACCATACAATATCAACCCATTCCCATAACTAAACTGAAAGTCCATGATCCATGCAGGACACAACACACCTATGACATATGTATTCCACTCAAACAAACACATGTCTCCTATAAGATACCAAACACAAGCCGCATACTCCTGTCATTATGACTTAAAGATTCCAAACACTTACCTAATCATATTTTATAGCATGGGTTCTTTAATTATCATATATTCTTATCACTTGGCCATAAATCCTTCTATCCCTAAGTTTTTCAAGCTCACTTCTTAGTTTCCCATGTTAGACGAAGAATGAAATCCTTCTAAACCAACACACCTTAGTATAATCAAACTAGAGGTCCCTACCAGCGTGTCAGAAGCATGACCTCTAGAGTGGCAATGATTGATTGTTGTAACTTTCTTATAGTGGATAATGACCAAGAATGCCATGACCATGTCTAGGCTCACTTAGAATTTGCGAGTGCGGGCAGAAGTGTCCAATATCCACATGCCTCTTCTTAGAAATTGTCCCTTCCAAGAAATTTTGTAATGATGATTATACGGCTAGACAACTTCTATAAGTTGGGTAGGGCATTGAACCAAGAATATCCTATCTTGTAGAATATGACGTCAAATTTGGTTCCTGTGATAACCTCCTCCTTCATCATTACGAAATCCGAGTTACGACATGATGCACCTGCCCTCCCTTGCATTAATGCTCGTTATTTTATATTTTTATATACTAAGATTATTTTAATTTTGAGGATGAAATTTTTATAAGTTGGGTAGGATGTCAACCCCCAAAATTTTTGGTAATTATTTTTATGTTTATTTCAGTATTAAATTCTATTAGATATAGATATTTTTAATTTTAAAGAATTTATTTATATAAAAATATACAGTTTTGAATAATTTGCCTCTGGAGATTATTTTATCATTTTAACTGAATAGATTATGTATATATGTGTTAGTGTACATAGATATATAGTAAACATATTTAAGTAAAATATTTTATATAGTAAATAGATATACGAGTTAAAATAAATTTATATCCAAGTATATATTTTATATTTTTTTTAATATATATATATATATATATATATATATATATATATATATATAATATTGGTTTTATTATTTTTGAGTTCTATAAAAAAAACTATATAGATGTTTCGATATATAAATAGATTAGTTAAGTTTTTATATAAATACATATATAAACATAGATTGGGTTATCTATGTCAAAAAAAAATGATTTATTTAGTTAAATTATAGATAAATTATATGTATATTCTCTTGTCATTTTTATATGGAAAAAAAACATTTGAATATTTATTTGGATTTTATCCATAAGTTTTTTTTAAAAAAAGTTATAAAAAAAGGTTTCCTCTGTGAACAGTGTCGAGAGCAATGTTCATCTTCATCTACCCCGACATAGCATGAAACAAAGAAAAAAAATATTCAAATCAATTCTTGATCGAATCTCCTCCAAATTCAACCGAATCTCCTTGAGATCCAACCTTATCATATTCTCCGCTGATATGTACAAGTCTAGGTTAAACTTGAGATTTCAATTGGATTAGAAATTGAGTTTTATTACGTATACATATA
>JANAVB010013594.1:2100254-2131537 GCA_029216955.1 Iris pallida
AATTTAAGGATGGTCGTACCCCTCTGGGTCAAGCCCCCAATCCAAGTTAAAATCATACAAGCAAACAAATTAAAGAATTCACTAACTAATGTCATATGCATGGTTATGGTATCTATCTGTCATGATATTGTATTATCTATTAGGGATACTACTAATTACACTATAGCACAACATTACTAATGCAACAATAAGATACTACAGCATCACACAAATCAATGGATGGAAGGAAGGAAAAAGAAGCTCAAAACCTATTAACCAAACTTTTGTAGCATCGGTCCCTCGACCGTCATCGTAAAAGTCCTACCCCGCTGGTGTATCTCCCTCTACTGGTACTGGCATTTGTAATGCCACAGGTGGCCTCGTTGGACCCCGTACTTATCTCACTGTCTGGAATACCTGCACTCCTACTCTCCATGATATTTCCTTACATTCTACCACTCTCTAACATTAGCACACTCCATCTATACATTTATATGCACCACCCAACTATGGTACTCTCACCAGTACTTCTCATGGATACCTAGAGGTGGGTGAATAGGGTCAAGCTAACTAATTAAGTACTAAACGACTGCTAATAGACAATTTAAAGATTAAGAGTGCAAGAGAAGCAACAACAATAATACCGACACCCGATGTAACCTGGTATCCTCCTGAGGGGTACTCCAGTCCCGAAACTCTCTCCGACTTTAATCTACTATTATACCAAATAGTACAACGTGAGAAGACTCACCAACTTCTTACACAAGAGCTTTTATTCGAAGGCCTCTCTGACTTCAAAACAAGAGCTTTGATCCAAAGACTCTCTAACTTCACGAGAGTTTTTATCCGAAGACTCTCCAACTTCAACCTTTCACAAGAAGGTTTTGATCTCCTTACAACAATATGAAGATCTCACTCTTACAACTCAAGAACACTCTAACATAATTTATAGATTGGAAGATAAAAGCTTTGGTGGAGTGTTTGTGGATAAGCTTTGGTATATAAGAAATTTTTAGGCTCAAAGCATCAACCTCGAATGAAGGGGTTCAAGGTTATTTATAACCAAAGCAAGAGAAAGTGTAAATGGGCAATTTTCTGTCAGCAGTCGGACGATCCGTCGGTCATCTGTGGACGTCTGTTGAATCTTCCACCTACAGAGTGCAACGGCTATAAATATAACCGTTGGGATCATCGATGGGACAAGATCCGACTATTGGATTCAAAACGGTAATAATTCGGATCATCCGTCGGATTACCGCGTACGTCCGTCAGATAATCCGAAAGTTCATAAAATCTTTTCAGTCCATTCGAATTTCTATGGAGATCCGTCGGATCATCCGACTGTTTGTCCAAATGTGATCCATGATTGTTATCTACCCTATTTTTCTGTTTGGCCATCCATTTCTTATTTTTATAATTATTCCTAAGACTTATTACAGACTCCAGATATACTATAGCAGGTGTAGGCTTCTTCAAAGTTTTAAAATAATGATGGCATGGCTTGGCTTCGTGACAGTGACTTTGTGCACATTTTCTGGAAGATTCGACCGTTGGATCGTCAAAGTATTTCTTCTTCCACAATCTTGGTATATAGTTCTACCTCCACCTAAATTTTCAGCCATTAATTTGATCGTTTGATAGGTCAAAATTGGCCACCAAGTTGCTCGATTAAATTATATTTATTTTTGACAGTTTCGTGGATCAACTTTGCAGATTTGTTCCCCCCCCCCCCCCATTATACCTCCATTTGAAGAGCCACCAGTTCCTATACAGCTGGTATAACCCTCTTCTTGTGATAAATTTTTTATTCTATTGTGAGGTCGTTTGATTGGCTAAATTCGACGCCAAATTGGCTGCCCAATTTCGTAATTTCCAACTTTTAAAATTCTAATTTTGGATCCGGGACCCCGGATTCCAATTATGACACCACTAATGGACTCGTGGCATCGTTCTTCACAGAAATTACATATAATTTGCTTCCGGCACACATTTCGGTACAAATTGGGTCCCACGTTCTGAGTCAACGGATCATTTTGAGATTAGCTCATTGGGATCCAATTTTAGATATACCGTTGGGTTTGTATCGTTATTCTGGACTTGTGGACATATAGTTTGCTCAGTTTAGAGGACTTTATCCTGGCGTATTTTTTGGTGCAAAGTGGGTCCAACGGTGGACCACATTTTGACCCAAAATTATCGTTTCGTCCCTGTGCCCAGAATTAAACTTATGGATAGTCTATCTTAGCTATTTTTCTTATTCTAGGAACGTTGATAATATTTTTTAGCATCCAAAAACGTTTACGGAAGTCCCATTGTTGATGCTTTTCTTTGTCTAGACGATTTTGCCTGCAGCACATCATCAGATCATTGCATCACCTCCACGCAAGATACCTTCGTCATACTTGTTCTATTTATATTATTTATATTTGTTCTTGTGTTGTTGTTGGTGATACTGGTAGTGTGCGTCCAAGGAAGACTTGGGTGCTATCGTTGATGGTATCAATATTATGGGTGTGTGTGTGTGACTTAGAGTTAGTAGAGGTACCCGGAACTGTGAAGTTATCCACATAACTTCTATGAATAGTCACGGGGCATTACACGACACTGTGAGTGAGGATTCATTGTGTTGGCACGAGCTTTCGTATTCGACTGATCATCGGTGCGAGCGGTTCGTGTGTCGATACATATAGAGTTAGATGGTGTTTAGGTTAGAGACTTGCATTGAGATACGGATTGTCTGAGTTGTGGATACGAATTGCACAGTTCATGGGCGAAGAAGAATATCAGTAGGCATATAGGATAGCCAGATATTTTCAGCCTCAGGGTTGCCTAGGTAGAGGCATATACCATACTAGTGTGTATATCCGACAGCGGCCACTAGCTGCGTGCTAGGTACGGTCGAGAGGTATGCTAGTATATGTATATTCATCGACTCGTAATCCGACGTCGGCTTGTGCACCGGTTCCATATCCTTATTCACCTACCCATACGCTCCAAAGTCATCTTCAACATGTATTCACATTGAATGGTTAGTTCGTGTACCTATATCGGACCGTATCGTGGACAATGTCTTATCATGGGCTAGTTGATGGAACTGGGGATTCCCAGGACCCTTCCTTTGGTGTGCGTATTGATCGATAGAAAGTTAAACAGATCTAATACGTGTTCTAACCCTTCATAGGTGGAAACTAGGGTTCACGAATTATACCTGCGGCGAAAAGGAGACAACTAATTCCTAGCAATCTCGAGCGGACGATCCCAAGATCTTCTGCACATATTCCTTCCTCGAGTTGGACGTCGTGTGGGCGACGATCTCCCGACCTTTTCTTCTCCTTGGCAGCCCTCTCTTTTTTTCCTTACGCGAATCACGAATTTATAGAAAATTTCAGATTTTTTGATCAGTAATCTGGCGGCCAGAGAATAGAGGATATATATAGGCTACGGCAGGGACCATGAGGAGAAATTAGGGTTAGGCCTCCTAACGGATCTGGATATCCCGTGTTCAGCCCGAACACACAATCCAGGCCCATTAACAATAGCTCAGTCCACTAATGAGCTATTGTTGCACTACCGCCCTAATCCCAAATTATGTTTGTGGGCTCCTTTTATTATGTGCTCGTTTGGCTCCCCATGTTAAGATATCGCATGTCCGTCGATCAAATTAAGTTACTGACACTATATTGATTCGATATCTTTTATCCTTAAGTAGTACCGCTCAACTTTATTTGTCATGTCGGATATAATCCACCTGCAGGGTTTACATGACAATCCTTATGAGCTTCTTAAGAGGACATCATCAACCCGATGTATCGGGACATAAATTCTATTTATAATCAACAGCTCATTATACATACAATGTTATTACCCAATTCATAGAGGTTGTTGATCCATAATAAATCTCACTCTTTTATGAGTCAAAGTAATGCACACTGCATATACATGTCCGTTATTATATCCGGATTAAGAGCACAAGCATCCATAATAACAGAGGTGTTTGTTCTCTTATGTAGTCAGTACAAAGAGAACAACCTCACGTGGTCCTATTCAATACACACAAAGTGTCTAGTGTAAACCTATAGTCAAGATAGACTAATACCATATTACACTACAACCTTTCCAATAGATTGTCCAAGTCCATCTAGGTTGTGAACTATTTATATACTCCATAGAAAACTGATAATATGATCTTCTGTGTGACACCACACACCATATTATCTACAATATAGAATATCAGACATTTGTATTAACACTTGCAACAAATACAATATGCAAACATTTGTCCATATGATTCTCATTCAAAATTTAAGGAAATAAGGTTACTAAAAAGTGATGCTTTTAGTATATAACCCTAATAATCTCCCACTTATACTCAAAGCATTGCTTTTCAGTATACTGTTACAAATCTCACACTTATACTTAAAGCCATGCTGCTACACATCTGACTCCCATTCCCTCAACATGACTATCAAAAACCTTAGCTGGTAAGCTCTTTGTAAAGGGATCAGCTAGGTTGTCGGCTGATGCTATCTTGATCACAGCAACTTTTCCTTTCTTTACAAAATCTCGTATCAGGTGGTACTTGCGCTCAATGTGTTTGCCAGTCTTATGGGCTCGTGGTTCCTTCGAGTTTGCAACTGCACCACTATTATCATAATAAAGTGTAATAGACTTAGGCAAACTAGGTGCCACATCCAAGTCCAACAGAAAGTTTCTGAGCCAAACCGCTTCTTTGACTGCCTCAGAGGCTGCCATATCACTACAACAAAAATACCTTTTAATGACGGCTAAAAAGCGTCATTAATTGCAAACCATGACGCTTTTTTTCTCAATCCAAGCGTTATGAAATCGAGTGTTATAAATATTTTTAAAAGCGTTATAGATAATTCATCCAAAACCGTCATTAATAGGTTAAATTTTTGCTACATTTTATTTTCAAAGCGTTATGGATAGTTATGAAAAACCGTTGTATATAGTCGTTGTATCACATTTATAACGCTCTATACTGCATGTTATATATTCCAAACGCTGCTCAATTCAATTCGAAAACAACCACTTTGAACCATATTCACAACAAAGCATTAAAATGTAAATAAAGTACCATTCTCCATTTCATTGTCTCAAAATAGAGTATCTTAGCTACCATTCTATATTTCTCCATTTCATTATATACATCTTCTCAAAATATATAGAGTATCCAATATAGAGTACACTTTAGCTTCATCAAAACTATCGACATCAAAAATCTCACAGATACTGTAGCGAAGAAGCACACTTATAACGCTTCAACTTGGTCACATGAAGACTGTCTATAGCACATGTACGTATAGCAAAACCCTGAAAAAGAAAGCAAAACCCTCACTTTTAGAGTCTGTCAATTTTAGAGTCTGTGATTTATATCAAAAAATCGAGAGTATCAAAGTACTCTAATAAAAACCGAAACCGACAAATAAAGTAAAACATCTAGGCATGGCATAGTGGACGTAGTCCCAAAATCAACGATACAGGCATGCTAATGGAGATAATGAAATAATCTCTAACAGAAGCTTTCACGACACTAACATGATGTGAATTACATCCATGCAGATATTACATGGTTTTAGTTTCACCATGTTGGCATCATACACTCATTCCCATTACTTTAATTAGATGCAAACAAGTACAGAAAGAAGCTGATCCAAAATTTAATCACATACTATAATCAGCACCCCACACAAACAATATTCCTATGTAACAATGGCAGATGAAGGTTAAACCTTACACTAAATTAGACATAAAAGCCTTCTAAAAATAGGTTCTCTATTTGTTATTGTCTGAAACTGTGATAGTGAGCCATAATGCTGTGATATGGAGCAAAGCATCATATTTTCTAGGCCATCTTTTTCACAAGAGATGAAAGAGCTAAATATGACCTCTTGTGCTATTGAGCCCTTCCTCTAGGGTCCATTTAGTTGTGCATGTAATAGGAATTCCAGGTCGAGCCTAAATTTTCTAATTTGGATCCAGGAATTAAAAATTGTATTCCCTAAGAATTCTAATTCCCAACACTTGCAAAAATTGAGAAAAATAATTCGTGAAATGTAATGGATATTTAGTATTAAGTCCTGTGGTGTTTATGTGGATATCAACTCTTTCAAACAAAAAAAAGTCAGAAGCATGTTCTTCTTGCAACGAGACAAAGAGACAATGGGAACAGGAATTGTAATTCCATGACTCCAGTTAGATGAATTAAAGTTAGATTTTATGCCACATAACAGGCCTATAGTATCAACATGGAGTACAGACACATAAAAATATTGAGATTTGCTCATTTGCTAACCAAAACTAGAAGACACGAGATTGTATAAACCATTAACACCGGTTTTAACAATTCAGCTCAACAAACATTAAAATGTTAGTTTGCTTATTGCTAGAATAAATAGAGGACAAAAGATTAGCATACCGCAGCACTGTGATATTTCAGTACAGCAAGAGCGTTACCCCTCTGGTAGTTATAAATTCAAACTCTCTCACACAAAAAAAAGTGATAAGCATAGCAAACTAAAATTGAAATTTATAGAAGCAATGTTTAAAAACCCGTCCAACCATTAGACCATTTAAGTTGAAGGTCCATGGACCAACTAGTTGGACGGTCCACTTCAACGATGATGATGTTAAAATAATATAATCACTAATATATATATATAAACCATTTCCCCCAACTTCCATAATAATACTCGGAAAGTCATAGGCACAATAAAAACAAATTGAAAATACTAATCGTCTTAGTTTTCTTCAGGACGAATTTAGAAAAATGTAAAACCTACTAATACTCAAAACAAAAGTTTCTATAAAATTTGAAAGGAAAAATGTACCATATTGCTTTCGTATGATTCCAACATATTACTGAGTCAAACCTCAATATTTTAGATCTCTAGTATTCTCATTTATTCATATTATTTTTTATCTTTTTGAGATAAAACAATCAGAATAAAACCCCAACATCCCATTATTGGTAATTACGGAAGCAGTCTTAGTTACAATGTTTACTCGTACCACACAAATGCTCAAAATCTGAACCATCTATAGTGGAGGCTGGTTGTAAAGTAATATCGTTGCTTACCAATGAATACTAACTAAAATAAAAATGGAATACAAAGTTTACATCAATCTTTCCATAGCAAAGTGATGAAGACTCACCTATAGAATCAAAGATGGCTGGGTTCAAATCCATGTGCTGTAAAACTTCAAACATAAATCTAACCTATTAACTAGATTTGTCCTTTTCTTTGAACCGCTCCTGGTTCACACGAGTTGTGGTGCAACCGGTTTCATGCGGTTCGACATATAGGACGGAACTTGAGTTGTGGCTTGTTTATTGTTCAAGACCGGTTGAACCAGTTCTTAAAATATTGAATACAAGAGACAACGAAAAAAGTGGGAAGTAAAAGTAAAATCAAATTTACATGTACAACCACATTCTTCAACAAGAAAACTTCATGAACTTAAACAAACATTTCACATGCAGGTATTAAGTTGGTTGCCAGACCATCAAATTAATGGGGGAGATGGTGGCAAACATCCCAAGTCTTACAAGCTATTGGCTATAAAACAATAGAGGAAAATAAGATGGGAGAAACTTCACTGTAGTTGTTTACTGTTAAACCAAAGTTTGGTAATTATAATTAGGAACACAGAAGACGGTATTTCATTACCGAGAGACAATTTCACCAAAAAAGTTGTGGGTTATTAATGTCAAACAGCAAGAGAATTAACTAAGACACAGAACTGACCTGTGATCCCATCCTGCAGTTGCTGCTATTTTATTGTCAGCTCTAATTGAGGTTCCTGCTATTTCATTCCTCTTTGTAGCTTTTTCACGCACAACATGGCATTCTATTTCTATGTGTTTTTGTGTGCTCGTAAAATACTTGATTCGAGGTTATATGAATGGTAGCCTGATTGTCATAGAACAACTTAACTGGTTGTGTTTGATCCACATTTAAATCTTTCAGTATATTTTGCAACTATGTTATCTCATAACAAGTTATAGCCAAAGACCGGTACTTTGCCAAACCAATAATACATGCATCACAAATAATTCCAACAGCAGCTAGGTAACCCAAAATCGAAAATGATCCAACAGTAAGTAAAGGACCGAACATGATCTAAAGATCATTCGTACTTCACAAACAAAGACAATCGTAGGATCGTCAAGCAAAATCAAACCCAACATGTATCAGTCGATCGAAACCCTTTTTATGTAGGGATCGAGATCCAACAACATCATCGACAAACAAAATAAACCCAGAAACTGAAATCAATCAAGAGTTTAGAATTTATACCCCAGAATTTAGTGTCAGAATACGAAGGGAGGCTTCGGACTCGGCTCGCAGGCACGTACAGTACCTCGTCGGGTCGCGACTGTGACTGTGGAGAGGCTTCGGACTCGGCTCGCCAAATGCAATTACACTCCCTTGAACAAGAACAAACAGAAAAAAAAAACAAAGAACACAAGCATTTGGTACTTATAATTATTTTAGCGAACATGAAGCGCACATAGAACAATTTCCAACAAAATCTTTTTTTAGAAAAAAAATCTAAATCAAAATCACTAACTTATTCAAGAGAAGTCAACGATGATGCAGCCCTTTTCGGATCATCGCCGACGTGGACGGAGACGTCGGAAAACCCTAAAGGAACCCTAATTTTGGAGAGATGGATGAATGTATGGTTGTCAAAAATTAGGAGATTTTACTAAAATTATGTCGAGGCAGAATTTAGGGCATAAAATAAGCAATGATCGAGATTTTAGGACAAATCGGTGGTGAAGGCTACGCCGGTGACAACCTTCCCTCTACGGTGGAGTCTGTAATCGAGGGAAGCGAGGAACGGGCTGAGGAAAGTTGGGGAGCGGGGAGCGGGCTGAGGGGAGTTGGGGAGCGGGGAGTGGGCTGAGGGGAGTTGGGGAGTGGGAGGAGAAGGAGAAAGGGAGAGGGTTTAGAATTTTTCTTAAGTGTGGGAGAATTACAGGGGAGTCGAGGTTTCGACTTAAATTTTTGTGTTTTTTTTATAACGCTCGTATCACTGGAGCACTAACAATAATATTTTTAATGTAAACCGTCATAAATTCTAGTCTTGCTGAACTTTGATGACGCTTCCACATCAGCCGTCATGAAAACTACTTATCAAGCGTCATTAATAGGTCTTTTTGTTATAGTGCATACTCGGCTTCCATGGTGGAATCAGCAATACATTTTTGCTTGATACTTTTCTACACAATGGCTCCACCTCCCAAAGTAAACACATAACCTGAGGTAGATTTCCTGGAATCCCTATCTGAATGAAAATCTGAGTCTGTATACCCCAAGGGAACTAAACTATCTGCCTGGTAAACTGGCATATACTCTTTAGTCCTTTTCAGGTACTTCAAAATATGCTTTACGGCAGTCCAGTGCTCTTGTCCTGGGTTAGACTGATATCTGCTGACCATGCCTACGGCAAAGCAGATATCTGGTCTCGTACATAGCATTGCATACATTAAGCTTCCTACTGCTGAAGCATAAGAAACTGCCTTCATGTTCTCTATCTCTTTAGGTGTCCTCGGACACTGCTCCTTTGATAGAGCAATTCCATGTCTAAAAGGTAAGAAACCTTTCTTAGAATTTTGCATACTAAAACAAGTTAGTACAGTATCGATATAGGAAGGTTGGGATAAGCCCAACATCCTTTTCTTGCGATCTCGTAGAACTTTGATCCCAAGGATGTGACCTACTTCTTCCAATTCCTTCATATCAAACTGTTTGGATAACCATACCCCTACATCAGATAACACCTTCACATTGTTTCCAAAGAGCAAGATGTCATCCACATAAAGTACTAGGAACACCACCACGTTTCTGTCACACTTTTTGTATACACATGATTAATCCTGACATTGATCAAATCCATAGGATTTTATCACCTGATCAAAACATATGTTCCAAGATCTGGAAGCTTGCTTAAGTCCATAAATGGACTACTTGAGCTTACAAACAAGATGCTCCTGATCCTTTTCAATAAACCCGTCTGGTTGCTTCATATAGTTGTCTTTCTCAAGACTTCCATTAAGGAAAGTTGTCTTGACATCCATTTGCCAAATCTTATAATCGAGATGAGCTGCAATAGATAAAAGAATCCGGATAGACTTAAGCATGGCTACAGGAGAAAAGGTTTCCTCATAATCGATACCCTCTCTTTGAGTAAAACCTTTTGCTACAAGCCGAGCTTTAAAGGTTTTAACCTTACCGTCTGATCCTCTTTTTCTCTTATAGACCCACTTGCATCCAATGGCTTTTACACCAACGGGTGGTTCTACATGCTCCCAGACCTGATTAGAATCCATAGATTCTATTTTAGATATCATTGCTTTTTACCAAGACTCTGCATCTTTATCTTGGAGTGCTTTATTGTAGGTACAGGGATCATAATCTTGTTCCTCAGGTACGAAGTCTGACGACTCTCCCAAGAACATATATCTATCAAGTTGTATCACAACCCTCCCACTATGACGAGGCACTATCGGTTGTGGTGTAACATTTGTGAAACGTTGTGCAGTTATTTGTGGTTCCTCTTATACTGTTGTACTGAAGCACTTGGTGTCTCACGTCTCAGTTCTTCTAGAACAACTCTACATGGGGGTTTATGGTTCATCACATAGTCTTTCTCTAAGAATCGGGCATTGGTGCTAATAATGACCTTCTGATCCTTAGGACTATAAAATAAACCTCCTTTCGTTCCTCTTGGATAGCCTACAAACAAGCGTACTTCTGTACGAGATTTCAACTTATCTGTTTTCCAACTCAGCACATGTGATGGACTACCCCAAATGCGAACATGTTTCAGACTAGGCTTACCCCCAATCCATGGCTCTATGGGAGTAAGAGGTAGCGACTTAGAAGGAACCAAGTTCAAAATATAAGCTGCAGTCTCTAAGGCATATCCCCAAAACGAATCTGGCAAATCCGAATAACTCATCATTGACCTAACCATCTCCATAAGAGTTCTATTCCTTCTTTCGGCTACACCATTCTGCTGGAGAGTTCCAGGTGCAGTCAATTGGGATACAATCTCAGCCTCTGATAAATAATCCCTAAACTCTCCAAAGAGTACTCGCCACCACGATCTGATCGTAATGACTTGATACATTTTTATGACGTTTCTCCGTTTTAGCCTTGTACTCTTTGAATTTCTCAAAGCACTCAGACTTACGGCGCATCAAATAAATGTATCCATACCTTGAATAATCATTAATAAATATGACAAAATATTCAAAGCCACCTCTAGCTTGGATAGTCATGGGTCCACACAAATCAGAATGAACCAATTCCAACACATCTTTGGCCCTATACCCCTTTGCCGTAAAAGGCCTTTTGGTTATTTTACCTTCCAAGCAGGATTCACAGACTGGTAGTGCCTCCACTTCCAATGAACTCAAAGGTCCATCTTTAACTAGTCTTTGAATCCTTCTTAGGTTAATATGCCCCAATCGTAAGTGCCAAAGATATGTTTGGTTCATACAAGAAGGTTCTTTTCTCTTATTTAAGTTAGATGACATATTATTTATTTTCATAAGTTGCATTGTTGGCAAAATAGGATTAATGACATACAAATTATCAACCAACGCACCAGAACAGATAAAATGTTTATTCTTTCTAATAACAATATTGTCATTAAAATAAACTGAATATCCATCCTTAACTAACATAGAAACAGAAACTAAATTCCTTCAAAGTGAAGGTGCATAAAGACAATCTCTTAATGTCAAAGACTTATTTCTACCAAAAGATAAAGTAACATCTCCTAATGCAACGACCGATACTTTTGTAGCATCACCTATGAACAAGCATATCTCTCCATCACTGAGCCGTCTGGTTTCCTGAAACCCCTACAATGTATTGCAGACATGATTAGTGGCTCTTGTATCTACACACCAGGTGCTGGTAGATAACACCGCTAAACATGTTTCAACTACTAGTAAATGAGATATACCTTCTTTGTTCCCTTGTTTGAGAAGTGGACAATCAGTCTTCCAATGTCCTGACCCTTTGCACTTGAAACATTTGTCTTTCGGCTTTTTTACCGCGCCTTGAGGTCCCATGCCCTTTTTTGCTGAGTTTGCCTGTTTCTGAATGTTATTCTTATTCTTACCGCCTTTTGGCTTATAAGTAGAAGCCTTTTCAGAAACAAAAATATGACCACTCTGCCTAAAGAGAGATTCAGCATCCTGTAGCTCTTTTACAAGTTCTGCCAAACTATACAACCTTTTGTTCATGTTGTAATTAAGGCAGAAATTGTCAAAACTTTTAGGCAGGGTCCCGAGAATGATATCGACCTAGGATTCCCCATCGATTTTAGCTCCAAGGATCTCCATCTCATTCAGATGACCCATCATCTTAAGAACATGATTCCTTACTGGTGTACCCTCAGCCATTTTTGTATTCATCAAACATTTCATAGCAAACTGCCTAGCTGCTCTACTCAGATGTCCGAAGAGTTCCTTGAGGTTATACATCATGTCATAAGTAGTGGCCATGGCCTGATGCTGTCACGACCCGCACCCTAGAGTAAGGGCACGACAAGTGGGTACGTCCAGCCTATGCCGCAGTGTCGGCGATAGAACGTTGTCCTAGGTCAAACATCTAACAATATAAAGGTACCTGTATAGTATATACACTCCGAATGGAGGTGACATAGCAATACAGTTTCAATCACATCTAAGGTAGAGCATGATAAGGATAGATAAAATATGAAATCCAAAAGAGATACAGCAGAGAGAAGTCTAAGTGTCTAAGATACACAAACCCAGAGATACATCTCAAATCTCAAATATAGTAATCCGTAAGTAAATACAACTCAAGACAAATGAAAATAAGCTATAAGAAAACCCTAGCTATCTATGCAATCTCTACTGTGCTCCTCTAGGCTAGCAGGCAACCTCCAAGCTATCTGTAAAATTTATCAACAGGTCCAGTCAGGACAGGAGCGAGCACAAAACATCTCACGCAGTTCATATCAAGTTAGGAAATATAAAGCATGCAATAGAGTAAGGTACAGAAAACGCTGAAAGAAGAATGTATATAAAAAATAGCAGAGATTTGATAATAGAAAATATCTATATATGATAAGAAGAACTGTAAGCAACATGTGATTTAGAGTACAATATGGTTATGTAAACGGTCTAGGATAATGCAATGGTAACTCCATTATACGTGAGTGTACAATAGACATATACAATAGTTATACAATATTGTACAATAGGATTTGATTACATAACCAATTCTACTCTCCCTCCCCAGTCAATACACAAGAATCCACTCCAGTTACGTTATCTTATACAATAGTGTACAATGTTATACAATAGATGTACAATGTTATACAACAGTTGTACAATGGTCTATCCCTGGGGCTCATGTGATAATGAGAGTACAATATGCACAATGAGTATACAAGGATAAGGGTATTCAATAAATATAATATGTAAGTGAAACGCACATTACAATATGTATTTAGTGAATACAAGGGGATAACATCTCAAAAGAAGATCCATATAGTACTAATCCGTGATAACAATCGTGTCAGCATCAAGTACAATAATCTAGAGCAAGAATGTAAATCCAGACAAGTATAAAATGGTCAGAAAATGTACTCGCCTGATCTCCTGAATGTCCGGAAGAAAACTACTGCCTGAGGAGTGGTGTCTGCCTCCTATCAGAACAGTACAAGTCACTACATATCTAAAAATGATAATAAGATGCATTACAATGCATTCTATATGAATCTAGGTCAATCTAGGTCAAACTGAGTCATACTAGGTCATTGGGAGTCAATCCAAGTCAAACTAGGTCAAACGGGGTCAAATATTGACTTACAGTTGACTTTTGGTCAAAAAGTCAACTCTGGTCAACTTTGGTCAATACTGAGTCAACCCTGGGTCAACCCTAGGTCAATCAAGTCAAATATTGACTAACAGTTGATTTTCAGTCAACTGGTCAACTCTGATTTGGTTTTGGTCAATTCTAAGTCAAGTGTTGACTTGAAGTTGACTTTCGGTCAAAAAGTCAACTCTTGGTCAACGGGGGTCAAGACTAGCCTAAACTATCCTCATCTAGTCATTACCTACCAAGACAACCTATTTCTAATCCCATCTTAACAATCAAAACCCTTTCTTAGATTTTATCCCAAAATCCTACTTTTATCCTCTAAGATACTGATTTGTATCTTAGGATACTCACTCATTTATATCCTAACTTATACCTCTAATATAAGATACCAACCAACTCTAACATATAACTTCTAACCATCTATTCTAACTTATAAACCTAACACAACTAACATCCACTAACTAATATCTAACCATAACATATATGTATATATATCCATCTCTAACTCTAACCAACTAACATATGTCATCTCTAACTAACAATAACATAGACTAACACAACTAATTATCTAACTTATACAAGATATCACTATCTAACTTCTAAGATATTTCTAACCTCTACATAGATTCTAACATAACCACTAACATACTAACATATCCATACATACAATATTTAAATTTTTCTCCACTCCAATACTAACACACACTAAACACATATACCAAATCCACCACCCTTCTCTTCTAATACACCTACACACATCTATATACAAACACACTACCACTCAACCAAAACACAAATCACTCAACAAACTATACTAGCCTCAAGTCAAATAGGATGGCATGATCCTTCCAACTCTCTCATCTTCACAACCCACACACGCTATACTACCATCTATACAACATCAAACACACACTAGCACATATCCTCTATCAATCTCACTTCTCTCCACTAACCACACACATTCTTATCTCATTCAAACACACACACTATACTAACATATATTACATAATAATAATAATATATATATATATATATACATATATGTACTATATCATACATATTATTGACAATCTATGATTCATACATTCACATGATATCTATACTAGGCTCATAGGTTACACAAAATGCCTACGTCGCATAGTCACTCTTCTACTTAAAACCAATACTGTACCAATTGGGCCTTCACTAAATTCTAGGATTAAAGTATGTTGTATCTCTTCGTGTTAGCTTTCCGAAACTTTAAACGGATCGCATTTTTGTGTCCGGAAGCTCCCGAAATCGCGAAAACACCGAAATGCGTTCGTCTTTCGTACAGCTGACACTCAAACAATTCTACAGAAAGTTTTAGAATGAATTTGGTTAATTAAAATATATATTTGGAAAGCTAACTTCGATATTCTTCTTTTAAAAAAATGGAAGATTAATTGGAATTATGAGCTAAAAGTTATGGCATTTCTAAGTTGCTCTAGCTACTAAAAACGTGGATAAAAATTATGACGAATTTGGGTTGTTTGGACAAAAAAACACATGTAGGCCAAAATACTTGGATACCAACATAGCTATCTAAATAAAACTTATTCTAACCATCCTAAACAAGATTAATCCACTCTCTAACCATCTAACCACACACACATAAATATATATATATGCACACAAGTGTCCAAAATAGGAGTTTTTTCCACTAGGACACAATCACAACACAAAGGACACTCCTATGACCTCCAAATGGACACAAAATGGACACAAATGGAGATACAACCATGGGGGTCATTCCTATGGGTTCAAAATATTCCTATATGCATGTAGGGGTGGTTTAGAGAAGAGATTATACCTGCCGGAAGAGAGATTCAAAGGAAAAGTCTTCCGACACGGCACCGACACGTAGAGATTCCAAAAGGACAAGAACGAGCTCCGAATCCTCCCAAACTTGGCTAGAACCCTCTAACCATGGAGTAGAGGAGAAATGAACAAGATTTAAGGGAAGAAGGGGTTGATTTGGAGATGAAATCAATGGAGGTTCATCTCTAAATTAATTTGGGGAAGAACAAGAGAGAGAAAGTGGATGAAAACAAATGAATGAAGGAGTGACTCACTCCTTATCCCTCCCCCATAGGTGGCTGACCAAAAAGTGTGAGGTGTCCCCATTTTGAATGTCCAAAATTTCCTCTACTAATCTATTTGATTTAAATTAGGAATGGGTTAAAGGTTGAGGTCAATTTAGTCTAGTTTTAAGTCTCTAATTAAACTAAACCTATCCATAAATAATTAGTCTAACTACTAACTAAAATTAATATCATGTGGACTAAAATTAATATCATGTGGGCCATGTCTAACTAGTGTATGGGTCCCACTAAAGTCAAACTACCTCCCGGGTCCCCCGTTTCAAGTCAGATTGAGTTGAAATTCGAACCCGACTCAAATAACCCCAAAATAATATCATAAATAATAAAATAAATTTCAACCCCAAAATAATATCATAAATAATAAAATAAATTTTAAAAATATTCAAAAATGTAAAATGACAAAAATACCCATGTTTCTGAAAACTGGGGGTGACAGATGCTGATGTTGTAGTACATTTGACATAGATTCTAGAATGTAAACCACGCCATCTCATTTGCCTTTTTCCACTTCTTATAAGCCTCTTTAACCTCTTCATCAGAGTTAGCATCAGGCTTAGGTGGACATTCCTCAACAAGTACATATTTGTACTCCTCAGCAGTCAGAACAATATCCAAATTACATTTCCAGTCAATATAATTAGGTCCAGTAAGTTTGTTTTCTTTAAGAATCACCATAAGTGGACTGAAAGAACCCATTTTTGAAATCCTGATAATCACATAAATAAATTATGTAGGGCAAAAAAAACTTTTTGAATTAACTAAATATTGATTCCCTCAAAACAATAATAAGAAATTTATCAACACCTTGAACACCATGAATTTAGCATGCCACGATAGTGTGGACGGATACAAATTCAACTTTGTTCAAGTAGGTTATTTTTATTAATTTTACTATCATGTCAAAGTAACTTTATGACAAATAAAATTAATATGCTGGTCTTGCTCTGGTCATACAAATAATAGCAGTGACTCCGATGGGGAGGATACCATTATTTGTATCTAAGTGTATACCATTACTTAATACTAAGTCCATTACCTTGTAATGAGTTCCTTCAGATGGAGAAGTGAACACATACTAGGTAACTTTCTACAATTATCCCTAAGGAAGTTTGTACTGGTGATCCATAATTATACTCATCCGATATGGATGAAAGCACTATAGCCAAGATGTAAGTATAATTATATCACCTACAAACCAGTAATGGAGACCATAGGATTTAAACTAAATAAATATCCTCTTCCACTTAGTTATTTAACAATGAGGGTTTTTCTACTAGTTGATATTATGTCCATGTTGTCCATTATTAATGTAGGCTTGGTTTTTCAAAAAAAACAACCACACAATAATAACATGTATAATCAGAAAAAACAAAAATGATAAAAATAAGAGAAAATATCTAACTATTATGGTCATCTTTGTTGCTCTGTCCTCAATTATCCAAATCCAAAATCTGGCGCTGCACAGATCTATTCGGGGTTCGACCGTCGATTCCTTCATCGAAAATCATTTGTCTGCCTCTGGACTGCTTAAAACCAGCATCTCGTCCGACGTCAGAAATAGCCACCACCGCCATCACGATTGATCAAAAATAATTAAAATTACATCAATCATATGCCTCCCGAAGGAGTTCACACATAATCTAGATTGTAAAATTAAAATAATAAGCACGATCAACCCTCGTGATTTTAATTACATCCACAGCAACAATAACATCCACGACATGTTCGTGGTTTAAACAACACAATCAAAAACATGCATTGGACCATAATAGTTGGATCTAAGATGCCTGTAAAACCGAGTTAGAACAGATCTACATCTACCGACTATTACACAGCGCAGGTTTTATTGGACAACATGGACGTATCAATCAATACGTAGATCCAAAGTGGCTCTGATACCAATTGATGGAACTGGGGATTCCCAGGACCCTTTCTTTGGTGTGCGTATTGATCGATAGAAAGTTAAACTGATCTAATACGTGTTCTAACCTTCATACGCGGAAACTAGGGTTCACGAATTATACCTGCGGCAAAAAAGAGACAAGTAATTTCTGGCAATCTCGCACGGACGACCCCAAGATCTTCTGCACGTATTCCTTCCTCGAGTTGGATGTCGTGTGGGCGACGATCTCCAACCTTTTTTCTCCTTGGCAGCCATCTCTTCTCTCCTTACGTGAATCACGAATTTAGAGAAAATTTCAGATTTTTTGATCAGTAATCTAGCGGCCAGAGAATAGAGGATATATATAGACTACGACAGGATCACGAGGAGAAATTAGGGTTATGCCTCCTAAAGGATCTGGATATCCCGTGTTTAGCCTGAACACACAATCCAGGCCCATTAATAATAGCTCGGTCCACTAATGATCTATTGTTGCATTACCTCCCTAATCCCAAATTATGTTTGTGGGCTTATTTTATTATATGCTCGTTTGGCTCCCCATGTTAAGATATCGTATGTCCGTCGATCAAATTAAGTTACTGACAACTATATTGATTCGACATTTTTATCCTTAAGTAGTATCGTTCAACTTTATTTGTCATGTCGGATATAATCTACCTGTAGGGTTTACATGACAATCCTTATAAGCTCCTTAAGAGGACATCATCAACCCGATGTACGGGACATGGATTCTATTTATAATCAACAGCCCATCATATATACAATGTTATTACCCAATTCATAGAGGTTGTTGATCCATAATGAATCTTACTCTTTTATGAGTCAAAGTAATACACACTGCATATACATGTCCGTTATTATATCCGGATTAAGAGCACAAGCATCCATAATAATAGAGGTATTTGTTCTCTTATGTAGTCAGTATAAAGAGAACAACCTCACGTGGTCCTGTTCAATACACAAAGTGTACTAGTGTAAACCTATAGTCAAGATAGACTAATACCAGATTATACTACAACATTTCCAATAGATTGTCCAAGTTCATCTATGTTGTGAACTATTTATATACTCCATAGAAAACTGATAATATGATCTTCTGTGTGACACCACACACCATATTATCTACAATATAGAATATCAGACATTTGTATTAACACTTGCAATAAATACAATATGCAAACATTTGCCCATATGATTCTCATTCAAAATTTAAGGAAATAAGGTTACTACAAAAGTGATGCTTTTAGTATATAACCCTAATACTAGTATGCCATCCCTTGTTCATGATTGGTTATAGATATGGTTTACTGATTGATGATTGGATATTGGACTGTGTTGTCATCTGGATTATTTATTTTATTCAGTTCATACTATGGCATGTTATTTCTGTATCTTGCTACGTCCCTATGAGGACCTGGTGATCTCTTCAGATATTTGATGAGTAGTTAGTACAGAGTAGTTGGGCAGGTGTTGAGTGCTGCACTGAGATTTCAGGTATACATATATTCTCTGGTATTTCCATTTACTCTTTCTTGTATACATTTCACCTTTATTTGATTTATGCTGCTATGTAGCCTATTATTGCAAGCTTATTCCTTTTCGAGCTTGTTCGAACATGTATATTACTGGGTGGCCAACTTTAATATATTATGTTCATTCTTGAAATTCTTTTCATTTTTGTGGATTAAGATATAGTCAATTAGTCATGTTAGTAAATCTAACAACGTAGTACATCTGGGGTAAGTCCATTAAATTGGGAATGTACCCTAGATTGTATTAGCTGGCATGCTTGCGTCTCAAGTTCCTGCGTATTTGGAACTGGGACGTGACATATTTTGTGGTGGCCCATACAGGTCGAGATCAAATCATTTCGGTTATGTTACTATACCGAACGAGCCTGTATTAGGATAATATATTAGGATCTCAATCACTATTGTTATTAAAAATTCCTTTGACTTCTACTATCGCCCTTGAAATTTCGTATTTGTGCTCAATTATAGCATTCTTAAATTCTATTTATGAATTCTCGTCTTTCCCTCTTTCGGAAGGACGAACACTTGTGTTCGACAATCATTTCAGTATTATCTTATCATAGGTTATGACTAAGACAGAGAGAATATTCTGTAGGTAATTAATTAATATATAAATAGGTTGGATAGACGTCTCTACTAGATGGACCGATAGGATAGGAACGACATTTCTATCGAGGATAAGTCTCTATAGGAAAATTCCTTTGATTGAAGGAGAGACCGCTTGCTTGAGACACGAAGAATTGAATTTGAGATATTACTATCCATGGAGATTGTTGGAAGTGTAAGATAAAAATTTTGATGATGGTTAGGATGACTGCAGATACGATTGGAAAATTTTATAGAGAGAGAAGAATAGTGCTACCTCTACAATAGAATTTTCAAACGATATGACTTGAAGAAAGGATATTTCAATAAGTCGTGAGCAGGTGATTCGACATCAGCATGTAAATTATCACATTAAGCTAGGAAGTTTTCCTTGAAGGATATAGGAACCCATGCTTGACAGGACTAGGTGATTAGCTAAGATGGGTAGGCTTAGTGTTCCTCTAAGATAGGATATGGAATAGAGTATAGTACAAGGCTTAGCCCTAACAGAAGACATGAGGGTCATTAGACTAAACCATGCTAATATTGTCTAAACTAGGCCGAGTTTGAAGAATACATAAGATTACCAGATCATAAAGGATGAGATGAGTGAGAATGCAACTTGAAGGAAGACACAGTTGGATTTTAGAGTGCAACCTGAAGGTCAATAGTAAATAAAGTTTGAGGATCCCGTCAGATGAAACAAATTGATGAAGCGTGATGATCATGACTAGATAAAAACCTATGAGTTATATTGCACTAAAATTTAATAAATTTTCACGTGGAGGATATAAAATCAGGAACATGATATAATGGGGAAAGAATTTTCCTGGTCAGTAAGGAAACTGCCCTAGGGAGATATTATTAACTAGTCAACCATCTCTATATTGGTTGAGCCAAACCTTGAATGACCTGTTAGAAATTTAGACTAAAAGATTGACCAATAGGGTTAGACTATGATAGAGGTATCAGAAATAAGTATTCGTTTGACCTAGCCTCAAACCTTCTATAGCAGATATGAGTAAAATGGTTAGGCGTGCTTATAGAAATGAATATGTTGCTTATGGTTTGAAGGAGTAGATCATTGGTTATGTTACTAAGAGATTTGATAATGGCTTGTAAGAGTATGATACAAGTTAAGGGATTGATTGAGTTTAAGGATTGATTATGACCTTTCTATCTTCAATGGTTAGTCATAGCCAAGGATCTGGGAATAGAGTTAAAAAAGTCGTACCTCAAGGGACAGACTAGTAAACCCTTCGTCGATACAAGTTAGATAAAAATTCTTGAGGTATCATAACTAGAGCATTTGTGTTTGGTTTAAGAGTAGTAGTAGATATACAAGAAGAAAGAATCATAGGACCCGTACTAGGTTGAATAATTGAAGAGGAACAAGTTGGAATTGGGAAAGGTTCATAAATAAATTAAGAAGAATTAGTTGAGAAAGATTACGACCATGATTATCTATGATGATTAAGGGGGTTATATCTTAAGCAAGTTGTGTACTCGTAAAACCCAACCTGAAAGTTGAGATTCGAATAAAGAAAGAGGAGGTTATCTCGAAAAAATAGATGATACAAATTTTGTGATAAATAAAAGTGAGATTAGAAAAAGAAAATAATTATGATGTACAAATATGTTAGAAAGCCAGCACCATAGGTTAGAGAAACATATGATCAAGCCTAAGACATTCAAAAAAGGACAATAAATGAAATAGCATAGATGAGAAGAAACATGATTTCAAGATGGAAAAGTAGAGTATCCTAAAAGAATTGGTAAATGGGATATAGAGCTGAGTTGTACATAGTAGATGATAAATTTCACAAGATAAAGATGTTCATAGATGGAGGAAAGTTAAGAATAAAGGTTGTGCTAAATTTTGAGAATCAAGGACGTTTAAAGACCTTGACAGATTAAATTATGAGCAGCTTGATATTGTGTTAGCGGAAGTTACAATTGAGAAGGATAAGCCGTAGAATGGAGTGTACTAATGGAAAAAGATAACGGAGAATACCTTCAAATAATATTAGTTAGATTCTGGATTAGGATTGGTTAGCCGTATTTGAGAAACCATGTGTTATCTTAGAAACTCGATAAATAGGCTAAACCATTTTATGAACCAGTGTGTAATTACTTCAGCTTTCCTAAGTGACCAGAAGTTGTAGCTTCAGACCGTATAATATCCTTTCATCCCTTAACCTTCTATCCTATGATTAGCGATCACAAATTCATAAACTATGAGATCGAGAAGGATCTTATCCCTTCCCTAACTGTGTTATAATTTCAAAATCATATCCTTGATTTTTATACCTCTTTGCGCCTAATATTCATGTCACCATAGGCACCATTTCTTCCAAATTCCTTGACCAAGTGCCTACCTAGTCGTTCCCTATTCTCGTAAAAATTACTCCATGAACTTATCAAAATTTTCCTTACTATAACTTCTCCATTCGCGATTCACTTGAAGTTATCTCCTCATTATGCAATTACAAATCCCTCTATGCCACCTCGCTCTTATGTCCAACCGAGTCAAATCCTTCTAACTGTTGAAACCCTGACCCATATAGGGTAATACTAATTGGTAGTAATTTTCTTATAGAGTTATTGACCAATAGTACCATGATAGTACTTAGGACTATTGTAGACTATAATACCTAAATTCTCGTATTCCTTCTTAGAAAATATACTATTACAGAAACCTTACTAGTAGAATCATGACCATGGCTTTGTTGTTCCATATATAAAGATGAGGTACATCTAGAGTTTTCTTCCTAGCACTAGGTAGGATATGTAACTTCGATACTAGTGGTATCAGCATCCCACATGAACCACGTACAACTAGTTGTACTTAACTCCTTTAGATATCAATCTTCTACCCGTTTCTACTATGCCTAGTGTAATTTTGATGACAAAATTCTCTAAGGTGGGTAGGCTGTAAGCCCCCTGGATTTTAGGATTTCTTTTAAAAAATTTAAATAAATTATTTTAATAAATATTTTATTATAATTAGTTTTGATCATTAAATGTACTTTTCGTGGCTTTGATTTCTGGAGCGTCATATGTCAATCTCTCAAAATCCTTCATGAGTTTTGACCTAGACAAGTTTATCTTCATTTTGATATATCATGTCCCACTCAAACTTGTCCCCTTGCATTTTATTTATATCGTACAACTTTGGGTCAATTTAGGCCATTTGACCATCTACCGAACGACCTAATCTCCAAATTAATTTCAAAACTCGACATCGATCCAACCTAATCGACCCAATATAGTTTTGACCTATTTTGAGTCTACTACACATATGCCACTTGTGTTCCATCCAAATGAGCTCCCATGTTATTGTTTTATCAATGATCATAATTGATCTAAATTATAGTCATGATCGCACCATGCCCAAGCCAAACCCAATCAAACCCAAACACTCAACCCAAATTCATGTGGCCACTCATGATGCCCCTAAATATACACCACCACTTACCCTCTACAAAACACCAAACACCTAGCCAATACACACATAATTCCAATGGACAACCCTATTAACCATAATACCTAAATATGGTTTAACCAAAGGAATACACCACCATCCCTTCATTTAGTGTTAACCAAAAATGGACCAACCCAGTGGTGGCTACACCCCCTCACATGTCACCCCCACACACATTGTAGGTCACTCACAAATCACTCATGTGACTAAACTAACTCACACCCTCACATGCACTCCTCCACTCACACACTCAACCTTTCCTCACTCTCATTTTAAACACACATGTATTCCCTCACTGTTGGCCAACCAACAGCTTTCTCCCTCTTCTTCTTCTTTTCTTCTCTTCTTCTCTTCTTCTTTTCTTCTCCTGCTCACTCCAAAATCCTATGAACCCTAATTTTCTCCTCCTTCTACACTCTCTACCTCCTTCTTATCCTCCTTCCTCCTCCTATGACGACATCGTTATAGCTGTTGCTGCCTGGGCTGCTGCCAGCAGCTTCCTCTGCTATCCAGGGGACTATCCTGAGGAGGCAGCCACCTCCGGCTACCACCCATAGGACTGTTGGTCGACCCCAACAGCGACTGCCGCTGTCGCTGCTGTTATAGCTGCTGCTACTACTAGCAAATCTTCTATTGATCGCACCACCACGTACCACCAGTAACCGCTTCGTCGCCCTTGCCAGGCGCCGCCTGTATGCCTCTCCGTGCTCACCCCCTATCACGACCCACCCGATGAAAGGGCACGAGACCGTGGGTACGTCCAGCCTACGTCAGTATCGGCGGTAGAACATTGTCCTAGGTTGTACAACTAATTCTAACACAATATAAATGTACTTGTAATAATACTCTCCATACGGAGGACAATCATAGAAAGATATAATTTCAATCATAATGGCTAAGGAGGAATAACAATAAGATATAATTAGATAGAAGAAAAAGTACAATACAAACCAAATAGAAATAAGTAAGAGTCAACAACACATCTTAAGAGTAGATAGTATAATATGACATCTCAAAATGATAACTGGAAACAAATCCAGACAAATGTCCAAGCTATCTAACTAGACAATACTGGTTTCTCTAAGATAACAAGGTCCTCCTGGTGATCCGGGTCACAATCGTCATCAATGCCTGCTCCATAATAAGTCGTACAGAAATCTTCTAGACCCTATAAAATATATCCAGTCAGGATTGGAACAAAGTACATAACTCTAAAAGCAGTTCATTGCATGGTAGAAAATATATAACTCGCAAAATAATATACATGATGTACTGGAATGAAATAAAAATAGCATCATGAAGGTATAAGGAAACTGAGTACATGAATAAGATAGAGAACATGTTAACTTGAAATGAACACAAGTAATTTAGAGCAAAAGTTAGTTACGCGATTGGTTTAGGTTGCACATGACTATTCTACGGTAACTCGATTACATGAAGGTATAATCGACATACACATAATCTACACTATAGGATTTAATCACATAACTATTATACTCCCTCGTCCCAATCAATACACATGGATCTGATCATGACACGTTACATACATGATTGTTAGTTTGCACATGAAGCACATGAGAGTACATGAGAGCACATTAGAGTACATAAATTATATGAATACGAGGACTACACGAAGTACATGATAAATTACATGAACATGAAATAGCCAATGTATCCGATAAGGGATAACATCTTCTGACAAGATCTATTTAGTATCAATACGTATAACAATGTGTCAACATCAAGTAGAGTAGTCTAGAGCAGGTAATATATATACTATCATGATGAAAACAATCAAAGGTAGGTACTCGCCTATATACTAAGTAATGACTGAGTATCGATGTCCGAACCGATGTCACAAAGGCCTATTATGAATTTACAGAGTTATAAAGTGTTTTGGACTAAAATAATATATTTAAATGCATTAATTACATGCTTCTAGGCTTCTTCTAGGTCATGGAAGTCAAACTAGGTCAACGCTAGTCAAACTGGTCAGATCTAGGTCAACTTAGTTGTATGAGTTAAATTCTAGGATATTGGGACCATACTCTAAGTTTCTAGGCTAGATTAGTTAAATAGGATACTATGGTATCGATACTATATCCTAATAAGGATACTAACATATCCATTACCCTATTCTCTCTATACCCTATAATGTATCAATATGATACCATATCCCAATCCCTTATCAAGCTACTACCTATTAGGCTATATAGCTAATACACTATTGTATACATCCTATATAACTGGCATTTGGCCCAGTTACTCTAACAGTTAACTCTACATTTCTTTCCCTCTCAACAGTGATTGATGCCATATACCTTCTAACTGCATACAATGGTCTTTCCTATACTGATATGGCATAAACCTAAGCCTATCTCTATGCAACTGCTATGAAAACTTCGTACTAGGATTGTTGCATTCCCTCTAACCATCTGCTATGATAAATGACTAAACCCCCTCCTTCTCTCATATCAGTGAACAAATAGAGTCCCATATCCTAACTTCGACTGCTACTGTATTTTGGATACATTTATTGATGCCACTAGTCATCTACTATTGTGTGACTAACCCAAGTCTTCCCCCTCTTAAATCAAATTACTGCATACCATAACTCCATATCTGCCTGTAACCCCACTTTTCGAATACATATAATTTTAGTATTTTTATGATATTTTTGCAATATTTTTGAGAATATTAGTTTCCTAGCAACATTATTTTATTTATAAGTTTAAAGAGTAAATTAATATTTTAATCTTTTAAGGATTTTGAGGGAGGAGATTCTATTAGCCATGGTTAGTACTTAATTAACCAAGGCTGGCAATTTAGATAGAGTGTTCCCTAAAAATTGTAACAATTCTCTAACAAATTTTGGGATGATTTATATTTAGGCAATTGGTTGTGGGGTTTGTTGTAAATTCTTTCTTCTTCTAACCCTCTATTTAATGCTACAGAGGAGAGAGAAACAAGCTGTGCTCATTTCGCAAATTCATTCAGCGAGTCTTCTTTCCTAATTTCCTTCTCTCCCCAAATTCTCAAACCCTAACCCTAATTTCTCAGAAATGGCGGTGGCGAACGATGAGCTCGTGGCCGCGACTAGACCCAAGCTCTGGCGTGCGACGACCGAGCTCTTCTCCGACCGACGTATGGATCTTCTCTCTGTGCACGTCCCTCAACGACGGAGAGGCGATTCCACTCCGGCGATTTCTTCTCCACCAATCATACAACCAGATCTACGACGCGCGGCGCACGGTTGCGCGAGGCTAGCGACAGCGAGTTCTCTACGACGACGGACGAGGGTCGATTTCTCTACCGATGACTTCGACTTCTCGTCGGATCGGTGAGCCGATCTTTGACACGAGCGGCAACCTCTTTTGGAATCCGAGTTCCTCCATCGTTGCGGTGAGTCCTCCTTGATCCTTCCGTCCTTCGATTGTTCTACAATTGGTCAATTGAGCGAATTATGATTGATAATTTCTTGAGTTTTGATTTGATTTCGAAGTTCTTAAATTGAGCGGTCCTATTTTGATCTACTTTGGATTCATAAGTCGATCCCCCTCACCTTAAATCGGTTCATGTTTTGCGTATCAGGTGTTTGGAAGATTGCTTCTAAGAGTTCGGTAGGCTATCGTGTCAGAATCAGACTCAGGGAGTGCAGTATTAAACCGTTGGGACACAGGTACGATTTTCTTCCTTGTTTAGCTTCTTATCTTTCATTATTGGTTGAAAAATTTGATACGATATTGGGATGTTGTGTCCAGTGTTGGCGTGTTCAGCGTGCGTATCCCTGTATTATTCGTATCCAAGTATTTCTCGTGTCCAACCCGTGTGAGTGTCGGTCGGTGATGGCGTGGATATGGATTTATTCCCTGTGGGTGTCAAAAGCAGAGTAGCAATGGGTTGAATTGGCGTTCTTGGCGGGGCATTGGGTGAATTTGAATGAATTGAATTTTTGATTTAAATGTTATTTTGGGCAATCAATTTTAGTTTCCAGTTGAATGTATGGTGAACCCTTGTGCTTCTGTAATCTGTTACAATTGAGGAATGGATTACTAAGGTTAAGTACAAGGGTTAGGGTGTTGTTAAAGTTTTCTGGAGATTCTTTTGAGACTTGTATTTTATTTGCTAATCTGTGTATAGTATTCACTTAAGAGTTTGGTTGACTAGCTAAATCTTGAACTGGATTACTCTAAGCATCACAGAGATGAAGCTGCATATGAGTTAAATTTTAACTTGTGTGGGCAAGACTATAATTCAAATGTTTTGCTTTTGTTTCCCTGAAATACTCTACTATATGTATAGGAGGGAATTTTGTGTGTGGTTGTAAGCTTCGGGGTGAAGAATCATGTATAAGTTCTTAGGCTTTCTAGATTGCTATTTGGGAGTTTTAGTTGGAACAGGTAAACTTTTTGACTGGAAACAAAACGCTGGTTGGGCTTGTTCAGAGTTTTGTTAGGAATTCTATTGAGTTGAAACATAGTAGATATGGACCTGAGTTGTACAGAGAATACAAGTTTGGTTGATGCAATTGCAGTCAATTAATTCATCCATGAATCACCAGTAAGGCTGGACTTGACCTCTGTGTCACATATAAGTTGGTTGGACTTGGTCTGGTATGGGTGGCATTGTTAGGATTCATTGGAATTTTTGTAGGCAGTTTGAAGGGTATGGGCTAATTTAATGCTAGACTGTGGTCAAATTCATAAGTTTGCTGAAGAAGTATTTTGTATAATTCTACTAAATATTTTCTAAAGAAACAATTGGTTAATAACTATTTTTAAGATGCTATTGAGTTGGTTGTGAAACAAGTTTTATATAGTGATTACTTTTATCCTATAATAATTTTTGGTAGGAATTACTACATGAGTAACAGTAAAAAAATTGTATTCCATAATGGATATCAACTTATTAAAAATAGAATGTTAACTAGTAATACTAGATAGTGGTGGTGTTCTAATTAACAAATAAACAGGCGGACTTAGAGATTACTGCTTTCCTTTTTCCGATCATCCTGAGCAAGGCAAGTACATTCTATGGTTTATGTTCATTTGCATTCATACCCTGTGCTTTTCTTGTGATACATTATGACACGGTATATCATGTACTCTTGTACTTTCATGTTTTATGTACTTTTCTTGTGTCTGGGGAGGAAAAATACTACAGATGTGTAACCAAATCCAGAACAAATTCATGTGAATAGCTTAGGCCTCGCACCATGCACGCGGGACCTAAGCCGTACCATTATTCATGTACCATGTACCATGTGCTACCCAAGTCGGTCACACATTTGATGTTTTGATATATTGCACATGTTAGGATTCCTGTACATTTCATGTTCAGGTTCTCATGTTCCCTATACTTCTTGTATTTACTTTTTAGCATTCATGTTATTATTTTATGTACTTTATATTCTCATGTATCCTGTGCTCATTTCTATCTCATGTTGTACTTCTTCATTACCTAGCATTGTATTTTGCTCTGCTTTGACTCGATATGTTACAGGTGTACTTGCAGGATATTGTTCTACCTTATGGGCCAGAGCCCGGGATCTTAGCTGAGCAGGATGGAGACATGACTTAGCTAGAGACTTCAGATTTAGACTATTTAGCTTTACTCTTAGATATTATTTTTTTCGAGAGTTTATAGTATATTTCATTCATGTTGACTCTGGTACCTTTATGTTATATGGATTTGTGGATTATGGTGATCTTTCTGGGAATGTTTCATAGATGTTGTGATTGTGCACATTCATGTTTATCTAGATTTCCCTAGCTTGGTACAGCTTACTTCGTCGTGTCTAACGACGAAGGCTGGACGTGTCCAACTCATGTCCGATTATTCGGGAGCAGATCGTGACATATTTTTAGTGGTGGCCCATGCAAGTCAATCCTAATGGTACCTAGGTATTAGTGTACTATTGGGGGACTTGATTAAACTAGGGAAACTTGATCACAGGATAGAAAATTGGGTACATCAGGTATATTGATATTCTATAAACACTTGTTGTTTTTAGGTTTAAGACATTTTAACCGTTTTTTGTTTTTCAGATCATTCAAGCACGCAACACCGGAACGGTTGATCCACCTACACTTGAGGGTTTTGAGCCTCCACTACTTTCTATCGTCCTACTATCCCATGGGTAGTACGTAGTTGACGGAGACGTTTCAAGAGTTCCTTGACACCCAGAGGGAGCATGCCATCCTTTTTTCCAAGCCATATTTGTGGATACACTCTACGAGACATGAAGGACTTCTGATTTCCAGACTCTCGGATCCTTGGATTTCTCCGACATCGAGCGCATATTTTGTACCGAGGAGCAGATCAAGAGCCTAGAGCTGCCACTGTAGATCACCCAAGTCTCCTAGGACCCGACTCCTCTGAAGATTTGAGCTACCAACCAGGAGATTCATAACGTAACACGGATAATAGGACGAGACGGAAAGCGCAAGCTCAGGGGGGCATGAAGACTTATGATGAAGATAGCAACTACTATGGATCAGCAAACCGTTGTTGTCACGACCCGCTCCGAATAATCGGACACGAGTCGGACACGCCCAGCCTTCATTGTTAGACACAATGAAGTAAGCTGTACCAATCTAGGGAAACTAACCAGAAACATGAAAGTATAGAATCACAGCATCTATATAATGTGTCCCAACCAGAAAAGAGATACAATATCTGAATTTATTACAATTCAACTATAAAAGTCTGCTAGTCTCAATACATGGAAGATAAATGGAAACTAAATGAGTACTAGGCCTCTGCAGCCTCTAGGCCACAAGCAGCTCCAGCTGGCTCAGTAGGGAAGGCAGTATCCTGTCCATAGTATGTGTCACACAAAACCTCCATCTCACCTATCATAACATATCCAGTCAGGAGCGGAGCAAGTACAATTCTAGGTAATGAACAAGACATCATGAAATGAAAGTACAAGGGAACATGGAAAGTACAGGAAAATACAAGTGAATAAGTACATGAAGAACAGGGTAAAGTACATGAAAGAACATGAATGTAAGAACATGAAAGAACATGATATGTAAGCACCTGAAAGAACATGATATCTCAGTAAATAAGTACAAGGTAATCTCCTGAACATATGTGTAATGCATTTGAAATATAACTAAATATGTGACCGGCTAGGGTAAGAACCTGAAAGCACCTGAAAGCACATGAATGGTGACTTAGGACCCGCGTGCACGATGCGGGGTCTAAGCTAAAACACACCTGAGTTGTTACTTGGGATTGGTCACATAGATAGTATATTTCCCCTCCCCAGATACAAGTAATAAGCACAAGAGAACAAGAGCACCAGAAAGTACATGACGTGTTGCAATCGTGTCAATCAAGGAAGCACAGGATAATAATGAAAAGCACAAAACCATAGAGTGTACTTGCCTGGCTCCAGGAAAGTACAAGTATCCAAGAAAACTGGATGTCCTCCTGTATGAAATAATGATGTATACAAATTGGTTAAAAAATCTAAAATAACTAATTTTTAATCTAACAAGTCACTTAAGATATATCCTAGGTCCCATTAGCTATACATATCATTAACTACCTTACCTAATTACTGTATATGCTTCAAGTAATATGATCTCCTCCTTAAGCTATTTAGTTAGCAAATTAATATTTAAATGAACTCTTATGTTAACATCTTAATATTGAAAGTAATAGATGAGGGGAAAACCATATATGATAGCATCAACTATGGTTATACTATTCAACTAACCTATGAATTTGCTCCTACTATGTCCTGCTCTTGACGTCCATAATAATAGA
>JANAVB010013594.1:2144043-2199043 GCA_029216955.1 Iris pallida
AAAAAATCTCCTTGTTGTTTCTTAGTACCTAATAAACTCCTTGTTTTTAAAAGATAGATAACCTCACCTTTATCGTGACTTGGGCTATTGGAACTCATTTTGAAATCTCTGAAACCCTTATGTAATTTCTAGGATAAGGTTGAGAGACAATTCGATGACCTACTAGGGCGTGGCAGTTGTGCGCTGCAGCCATTATCTGGATTATAGAGACTGAGGGTTCACTGCAGCTAGCTACGCACTGGCGAGACATGAACTTTAAGTTGAAGTAATTTCAGACATTCATAGGTTTTCGAGTATTATTGGGACCTTGTCCTAAATTCTTCATAGTTTGATCTCTTGGGTGCTTCGTTAATAATTGTCTGAAAATTGATAAAGTAGATATAGTGTTCGGTAACATATCGTTATTCGAGTCATGGAGCCGAAAGTTCACTACAGCCAGATAAACACTGGCGAAGCGGGATTATAAGTAAAGTGACTTCAAATATCTATATGTTCTCGGATACCATAGAGACTATATTCTATTTTCATATGATTATTGATTTTCGTGAATCACAAATCCTTGCACTTTCACCTTGATTTGGTACTAATACCTCCTGGGTAGTTCCATACGTTTTTTCAATCAACCCTTGCAATTCCTTCTTGCATTTTATCGTTAGATCATTTGATTTTCTCAAGTACACTAGATTTTGATTCCGTTCATTGGATTTTAAATCGTACCTATATTTTGATCGTGTTTGTCTAAACTTCGATATTGGTCATACCTATCTAACCGTGATCTTCCTATTGTGCTAACTTTGATTTTGATCGTGTTTAGAAGATCGTACCCTCATGATTTACTCCTCTAAGTCGAATTAAAATCCATCCCACCTCGTGACTGTTTGATTCTTGATCATTGTTAAATATGTTATTTTAACTCCCTGTATGTAAATAACGTACATGATTTTAACTAAATTTCATTTCACTTCGTGCCCGACATATTTAATCATTTTTATCGTGCCATTTATCTATTATTTTGTCATGCAAAACCATTTCATATTGTTATGATTTGCACCCAGTTATTGAGAGTATTCACCTTCGTGCCTAGTCAATTTTAAACCTTGTGTCATTTTCTGTACCGTACCGTAAACTTTGAAATTTCGAGGACGAAATTTTCTAAGGGGGAGATTTGTAACCCCACTTTTCCGAATACACATAATTTTAGTATTTTCATGATATTTTTACAATGTATTTTTGAGAATATTAGTTTCCTAGTAACATTATTTGATTTATAAGTTTAAAGAGTAAATTAATATTTTAATCTTTTAAGGATTTTGGGGAGGAGATTCTATTAGCCATGGTTAGTACATTAATCAAGGCTGGCAATTAAGATAGAGTGTTCCCTAAAAATTGTAACAATTCTCTAACAAATTTTTGGGATGATTTGCAATTAAGCAATTGGTTGTGGGGTTCGTTGCAAATTCCTTCTTCTTCTAACCCTCTATTTAATGCTCCAGATGAGAGAGAAACAAGTTGTGCTCATTTCTCAAATTCATTCAGCGAGTCTTCTTCCCCAATTTCCTTCTCTCCCCAAATTCTCAAACCCTAACCCTAATTTCTCAGAAATGGCGGTGGTGAGCGACGAGCTGGTGGCCGCAACTAGACTCGAGCTCCAGTGCACGGCGACCGAGCTCTTCTCTGACCGATGTACGGCTCTCTCTGTGCACGTCCCTCAACGACGGAGAGGCGATTCCACTCCGGCGATTCCTTCTCCATCGATCGCACAACCAGATCTACTATGGGCGGCACACGACTGGGACAGCGACAGCGAGTTCTCCACGATGACGGCGAGGGTTGATTTCTCTACCGATGACTTCGAATTCTTCGTCGGATCGGTGAGCCAATCTTTGATGCGAGCGGCGACCTCTTTTCAAATCCGAGTTCCTCCATCGTTGCGATGAGTCCTCCTTGATCCTTCCGTCCTTCGATTATTCTGGAATTGGTCAATTGAGCGGATTAGGATTGATAATTTCTTGAGTTTTGATTTGATTCGAAGTTCTTGAATTGAGTGGTCCTGTTTCGATCTACTTTGGATTCGCAAGTCGATCCCCTCACCTTGAATCGGTTTCTATTTTGCGTATCAGGTGTTTGGGAGATTGATTCTAAGAGTTCGGGTAGGCTATCGTGTCAGAATCAGACTCAGGGAGTGCAGTATTAAACCGTTGGGACACAGGTACGATTTTCTTCCTTGTTTAGCTTCTTATCTTTTATTATTGGTTGAAAAATTTGATACGATATTGGGATGTTGTGTCCAGTGTTGGCGTGTTCAGCGTGCGTGTCCCTGTATTATTCGTATCCAAGTATTTCTCGTGTCCAACCCGTGTGAGTGTCAGTCGGTGATGGCGTGGATATGGATTTATTCCCTGTGGGTGTCAAAAGCAGTGGCAATGGGTTGAATTGGCGTTCTTGGCGGGGCATTGGGTGAATTTGAATGAATTGAATTTTTGATTTAAATATAATTTTGGGCAATCGATTTGAGTTTCCAGTTGAATGTATGGTGAACCCTTGTGCTTCTGTAATTTGTTACAATTAAGGAATGGATTACTAAGGTTAAGTACAAGGGTTGGGGTGCTGTTAAAGTTTTCTAGAGATTCTTTTGAGACTTGTATTTTATTTGCTAATCTGTGTATAGTATTCACTTAAGAGTTTGGTTGACTAGCTAAATCTTGAACTGGATTACTCTGAGCATCACAGAGATGAAGCTGCATATGAGTTAAATTTTAACTTGTGTGTGGGCGAGACTATAATTCAAATGTTTTTCTTTTGTTTCCCTCAAATACTCTATTATATGTATATGAGGGAATTTTGTGTGTGGTTGTAAGCTCTGGGGTTTTGAAGAATCATGTATAAGTTCTTAGGATTTCTGGATTGCTATTTGGGAGTTTTAATTTGGAACAGGTGAACTTTTTGACTAGAAACAAAAAGTTGGTTGGGCATATTTAGAGTTTTGCTAGGAATTGTGTTGAGTTGAAACATGGTAGATATGAACCTGGCTTGTACAGAGAATACAAGTTTGGTTGATGCAATTGCAGTCAATTAATTCATCCCTGAATCACCAGTAAGGCTGGACTTGACCTCTGTGTCACATATAAGTTGGTTGGGCTTGGTCTGGTGTGGGTGGCATTGTTGGGATTCATTGGAATTTCTGTGGGCAGTTTGAAGGGTATGGGCTGATTTAATGTTAGACTATGGTCAAATTCATAAGTTTGCTGAAGAAGTATTCTGTATAATTCTACTAAATATTTTCTAAAGGAACAATTGGTTAATAACTATTTTTAAGATGCTATTGAGTTGGTTGTGAAACAAGTTTTATATAGTGATTACTTTTATCCTATAATTATTTTTATAGGAATTACTACATGAGTATCAGTAAAAAAAAATTGTATTCCATAATGGATATCAAATTAGTTAAAAATAGAATGTTAACTAGTAATACTAGATAGTGGTGGTGTTCTAATTAAACCTAATTAAATAGGTGGACTTAAAGATTACTGCTTTCCTTTTTCCGATCATTTTGAGCAAGGCAAGTACATTCTATGGTTTATGTTCATTTACATTCATATCCTGTGCTTTTCTTGTGACACATTGTGACACGGTATATCATGTACTCTTGTACTTTCATGTTTTATGTACTTTTCTTGTGTCTGGGAAGGGGAAATACTACAGATGTGTGACCAAACCCAAAAAAAATTCATGTGAATAGCTTAGGCCCCGCACCGTGCACGCGGGGCCTAAGCCGTACCATTATTCATGTACAATGTACCATGTACCATGTGCTACCCAAGCCGGTCATACATTCTGGATGTATTTCGATATATTGCACATGTTAGGTTTCCTTGTACATTTTATGTTCAGGTTTTCATGTCCCCTGTACTTCTTGTATTTACTTTTTAGCATTCATGTTCTTATTTCCTGTTTTATATTCTCATGTATCATGTGCTCATTTCTATCTCATGTTGTACTTGTTCATTACCTAGAATTGTACTTTGCTCCACTCTTGACTGGATATGTTGCAAGTGTACTTGCAGGATATTATTCTACCTTATGGGCTAGAGCCCGGGATCTTAGCTGAGCAGGATGGAGACATGACTTAGCTAGAGGCTTCAGGTTTAGACTATATAGCTTTACTCCTAGATATTGTTTTTTTCGAGAGTTCATAGTATATTTCATTCCTGTTGACTCTGGTACCTTTATGTTATATGGATTTGTGGATTATGGTAATTTTTCTAGGAACGTTTCATAGATGTTGTGATTATGCACATTCATGTTATTTGGTTAGATTCCCTAGCTTGGTACAGCTTACTTCGTCGTGTCTAACTATGAAGGCTGGGCATGTCCTACTCGTGTCCGATTATTCGGGAGCGGGTCGTGACACTACCAGTTAACTAAGACACTAAAATCCCATTTATAAAGACTAATACAAAATAGAAGAAATGGAAAATTGATACAATGTATATATCCTAGGACTGATACCATAGCTCCCTAACTGATGCAAGTGAAATAGGCTGATGCTAAACACCAATGACTGATGCAAGAAAATAAGGAGACATGAATGATACATGTGCCAACAGGATTCAAAAATGATCCCAGGACTAATACAATGTAAAAAATTGGGTAACTGCTACTAAGATCACATCTATAACTGATATATACCTATATATCCTATCTACCTGTTTTCATAGGCCCTTATGCTTGAAAGCTCAACCCCTTCTTGTTCCTAGCTAATACATTATCTCCTACCAGTCTACCCCTTCCTGTTAACAAACACCATAGTGCATTGGCCTATGGTCTGTACAGGCCAACAGGACCCTGCTATCACCTATGCCCATGTGCCAAAGGGTGCTGCTCTTGCCTGCCAAGGCAGTCCTGTATGCCAATTGGCCTACTGTCAAAGTGCAGCCACCTGCACTGCCCTGGGCAGTGGCTCCCTGCTGCCAAGAGCACTGGCCAACCTAGCTTAAGACCACCACCTAAAACCCATTTTGTCCTGCAACCTGTAGGAGCCAACTCGCCATGCCTAACCCTGATGTGCCTTCTCATTCCTGTGCAGTCCTCTATCTCATTCCCATGTGACACATACCTCACACTTTGCACTCCTCTCACAGACCTCTCACTCACACTCTCTATTACCCACACTATCATTCATACTATATATTTATATGTACATAGACACCTACACTCACTAATCATACATATGTTTACTACCTAGAAAAATGAGGGAATTCCCCTATTATTTGCCTAACCACCCAAGCTTATAGTCACTGATACATCTATTCCCAATAATTATTTGAGATGCATATGGACTAACCCCTAAACAAGACGGATTCAAATATACAAACAAGGACAGAACATGTATGCAACAAGGGTCGATACTAAAAAGGAAGGTTATGACTGAAATAAAATGTGACATACATTAGGACAGATACAATATGATGGCTCTATATAACAGGTACTAAAATGTCCTATAGGACTGGCACAAAGCTTAGGCAAGTAGTAGTTGCTACTGCCACTACTAACCCGAGCCATCCTATATATTAACTGTTGCATGGTGATCTCCTCTATACTCACAAGATTTGATACAAAGAATGAGAAAGCATGACTGATACAAAATAGGTATGGGACAGATACCTTATATGTTCTAATGATTGATAACACTCATTCCCATGACTACTACACAAATACAAAACAGGACTGACTGTATTATGCAATAACAGTCCACACATGTATACAAAACAGCCCACAAGCCTCCATATCCACATAAACATATTAAAACCCACATATAATCACTAAAATATGCTTACAATGATAATATATAGCAATGCACATCTAATTACAAAGTCAAAACTAAATTTAGAGCATTGGGTGCTCATTTCGTCATTTTGTCAAACACTCGGCGTGCGTATCGGACACGTTGTGACACGTCCATGGTACGCACTCCCAAATGGATCTAAACTTGACCTAAAGCACACCCACATATTCTAAATCACCATTATGACCTAACAAACCTATTCACAAACCCTAGGAATGCTATTCTTGGATTTTTTTTCTCCCCAAATTGGGTCAAATACAAAGGGAAAAAGTCTCTAAATGGAAAGAAAAGAGTCAAAACTCCTCACCATTGACAAAATTAATGCATATGGGTTCCTAATTAATGCCTATACAGTATTTAATGTAAATTAGAGGGTTTAGAATGTATATACCTATTTGGAGATGGATTTCTAATGAAAAGGTCTCAAGATCTAGAAGTCCTAAAGCTCCAAGTGCTCCAACCTACAAAGCTTTGCTTCTAGAGCCTTCTACTCTCCATAGAGGTTGGAATAAATTTGGGCTGATTTGGAGAAGATTTGATGGTAGAAATAATTGGGGAAGAAGCCTCTAAAATAGGGTTAGGTTTTGGAAAGAAATGAGGAAGAAGAAGAATTTATTCTTCTTGTAGCCACGGAAATGACAAGGCCGACCACTTTTGGTAAGTTTTAGGGTTTGATTTAAGGGGAAATGTCTATGAAGTCCCTATCACTTATCATGACAAGTTTAGGAAAAAAGTATATTCTTCATAATTAGGTGTTTAGCCTAATCTTCTACTTAAACTTGCTAGTCTAACTAGAGACTAACTAACTTAATGAAATGGGTATTATGATTGTCTAATCTCACTAATTAAGTCTACTAGGGTCATGACTAATTATTTAGTCCATATAATTAAAATAGCACTATAGTTTATGTCACACCCCGATCGCGCAGAGTCCTTTCATCCGCACTTTAGACTCTGTGAGACCGTTCGTCCTCGCTTGGGCGTGATATCGTGCAAGCCTAAGTTGTGCTTGCACAAGGCCAAGACCTGTAACAAGACAAGATAGACAAGGGTGACAATAACGCAGCGGAACATATAGCAGATATTTGAAGTAGCAGCGGACATTTTACAGATATATGAATTGAACACAATGGTAACAAAAATCATTCTCTTTATTGATTTCATTTGAATATATTACAAGCTCTCGTTTCTCTTTGATACAATATTTACATTCTCTCAGGACTTTACAGATTATAATGATCTCGTTCCCATACATTACATCCCTTTATATACAAAACCAACTCTTGGCAACAGATGTCCTTCTATTGGCATCTCTTCTAATTTCTGGCTCCTGAGGATGAGGCTCGGGCTATCACTTCGGACTATCCTTCTTGATGCATATTGCACCTGCATGCAGACTGATGGTGGGTCAGTATATCAGCATACTGGTGATTTTGAACAAAGAGCTACATATGTCTGAAACGATTACTGTTCATTTAGTGAGAAAATATTACTTGTGATGTGATCTTGCTACTTTTTACCCATGTTCATTTCATGCATACAGAGTCAGTTTATATCTCTTTTAAAAATATCTTTGAAAAGCCACAATTCATTTCATTTTATTTCATTTCAAGCATACAAGGGACTGTTCAATTCAAGCATGATGACTATTCATTTTATGTGCAGTGTGCAGTGTGTTTTATGAACCATATCATTTCATCAGGGACAACAGCATTAGCATTCTTTTCTCTTATTCAAGATATTCTCAGCGTCAGATTACAAGCATGATTATCATAACTTCTTTGGACGGAACATAGCAATTCTTAGCAACAATTTATTCTTTAAGCAACTCATGTTCAGGAAACTTAGCAACGAATGTATCACATTTTCAGTGATTCTTAGCATAGCCGACGGTCCATCCCTGCATAAGACATGGATTAGCATAAACATGAAAAAACCAACATTCTTATTTCATGTTTGTTTCTGCATCGTTAGCTCTTAGCAAAATATTCTTGACACATATAGATTCGATTGGTAGCTGTGACTCTTCGGTTCAACTCTGCACCAATCAACACTTATCTATATGATGGTCTATGTGAAATCCCATGATTAGCCGCTGTGACTCTTTGGTTCAGCTCGTCGCTAAGGACACAGATATCGACTCCCATTTTTACATGAAAGCCCTAATCTCTCCTAGGCCGAGTGGTTCCAGGCGCCCCCAGATACCACACGAGAGATAAATTTTACTTGTGTACAAGTTGTCCGAGACCAATGCATATGCTCTAGCAGTTCTATCAGATGTAACAGATTTGATCAGATCTTTTAGATATACGACACGTTCATTTCGTACCTTAGCAGATATACGACATGTTCATTTCATGCCTTTGCAGATGTACGACACGTTTATTTCATGCCTTTCTTCTTTTCGGATCACATAGCCAACATATTCTCTCTTTTCTTATCAAGCATGACAATGAGTCATATTCAGAACAAAGATCTATATTAGCATGGCATCATCTTATTTGATTTAACATAGCAAACGTTCATTTTTTTTATCAGGCAACAATCTTACTTTAGCATACAGGCATCAGTTCATTTCTTATTAGCAAGCAACAATTCTACTTTTAAGCATGCAGATTATCTCTTTTCTCGTACTAGCAAATCAATATGTGAATTCTCTTAAAGCATACTCAATGAGTTACCATCTTGTTATTAACAATAGCATTCAATCAAAAACTCAGATTCTTATCATGCGTAAATGAATCAGCAAATGAGACTTCGTCCACTCACTCAGATCAATAGTCTTCTATTGCAGAGCCAGTAATCCGATTTCTCTGTTTAGCTAGTACCTTCGCAGAGCGGGGCACTATATAATTATCCACCGAGAAAAAGTTTCGTCCTCGAAACTTAATAAGAAACTTACGATATCCATAACAGCGATAGTCCTCATCCTTCGCCATCATCAATCCATGGAATCATGATTCATTTTGTATCAAAAGCTCATGTTCAATAAAACATCTCAATCAATCAAATCGATAAAATATATGCCGGCATCATAAAAATATTTACGGACTCATTGTATGGAACGTTTATCTCATTGATGATATCAAGCAGGCAAGAAAATTTCGATCAGGAAAACATCTTCAAATTTAATCGAATCAACAATTGGTCAAAGGATCGTGTTGCTCTGATACCATTCTGTCATGCCCCGATCCCGCAGAGTCCTTTCGTCCTCGCTTTGGACTCTGTGAGACTGTTCGTCCTCGCTTGGGCGTGATATCGTGCAAGCCTAAGTTGCGCTTGCACAAGGCCAAGACCTGTAACAAGACAAGATAGACAAGATTGACAATAACGCAGCAGAACATATAGCAGATATTTGAAGCAACGGCGGACATTTTGCAGATATATGAATTGAACACAATGGTAACAAGAAATAATTCTCTTTATTGATTTCATTTGAACAGATTACAAGCTCTCATTTCTCTCTGATACATTATTTACATTCTCTCAGGACTTTACAGATTATAATAATTCCGTTCCTATATATTACATCCTTTTATATACAAAACCAACTCTTGGCAACAGATGTCCTTCTCTTGGCATCTCTTCTGATTTTTAGCTCCTGAGGATGAGGCTCGGGCTATCACTTCGGACTATCCTTCTCGATCCATATTGCACCTGCATGCAGATTGATGGTGGGTCAATATATCAGCATACTGGTGATTGTGAACAAAGAGCTACATGTGTCTGAAATGATCATTGTTCATTTAGTGAGAAAATATTTCTTGTGATGTGATCTTGCTACTTTTTACTTATGTTCATTTTATGCATACAGAGTCAGTTTACATCTCTTTTGAAAACATCTTTGAAAAGCCACAATTCATTTCATTTCATTTTATTTCAAACATACAAGGGACTGTTCAATTCAAGTATGATGAATATTCATTTCATGTGCAGTGTGCAGCGTGTTTTATGAACCATATCATTTCATTAGTGACAACAGCATTAGCATTCTTTTCTCTTATTCAAGACTTTCTCAGGATCAGATTACAAGCATGATTATCATAACTTCTTTGGACGGAATATAGCAATTCTTAGCAACAATTTATTCTTTAAGCAACTCATGTTCATGAAACTTAGCAATGAATATATCACTTTTTCAGTGATTTTTACCATAGCCGACGATACATCCCTGTATAAGATAAGGATTAGCATAAACATAACATAACCAACATTCTTATTTCCTGTTCGTCTCTGTATCGTTAGCTCTTAGCAAAACATTCTTGACACATGCAGACTTGATTGGTAGCTGTGACTCTCCATTTTATCTCTGTACCAATCAACACTTATCTATATGATGGTTCATGGAAAATCCCATGATTAGTCGCTGTGACTCTTTGGTTCAGCTCGTCGCTAAGGAATCAGATATCAACTCCCATTTTCACATGGAGGCCCTAATCTCTCCTAGGCTGAGTGGTTCCAGGTGCCCCCAGATACCACCCGAGAGATAAATTTTACTTGTGCACGAGTTGTCCGAGACCAATGCATATGCTCAACAGTTCTATCAGATATAACAGATTTGATCAGATCTTTCAGATATATAACACGTTCATTTCGTGCCTTAGCAGATATATGACATGTTCATTTCATGCCTTTGCAGATGTATGACACGTTCATTTCGTGCCTTTCTTCTTTTTGGATCATATAGCCAACATCTTCTCTCTTTTATTATCAAGCATGACAATGAGTCATATTCAGAACAAAGATCTATATTATCATGGCATCATCTTATTTGATTTAACATAGCAAATGTTCATTTCTTTTTATCAGGCAACAATCTTACTTTAGCATACAGGCATCAGTTCATTTCTTATTAGCAGGCAACAATTCTACTTCTTAGCATGCAGATTATCTCTTTTCTCATACTAGCAAATCAACATGTGAATTCTCTTAAAGCATACTCAATGAGTTACCATCTTGTTATTAACAATAGCATTCAATCAAAAACTCAGATTCTTATCAGACGTAAGCGAATCAGCAAATGAGACTTCGTCCACTCACCCAGATCAATCGTCTTCTGTTGCAGAGCCAGCAATCCAATTTTTTTGCTTATCTAGTGCCTTCACGGAGCGAGACACTACAGTTTACATATAATATGCGACTAACACAATTAATTAATCAAAAATGATATAAATATTCATAAAACACAAATTGTCCAAAATACCTTTATTTCTAGAACGTGGTAGCGACAAGTCTACCCTCCTTAGAAAAATTTTGTCCTAAAAATTTAAGTTGGTTGTACTCTTCTTAAGGTCATGCCCCTAACAATCATAGTCCAAGAAAGCCCTAGCTAAACCATATAATTCTATTGAAAGAAACAAACACATATGTTTATGATATTACTGGTCAAGACATGCAATATCAATTAGGGGTCTCAACTAACTACATTAACCACACTATAGCACAAGACAATTCATAAGGTACCAAGAAACACAAACAATGGTGGAAGAAATGAAAGAAGGGTCACAACAAAATAACATGCTAACCTACCTCCTGTAGCATTGGCCTTCCTGTTTTCAGACCTAATTATCAGCTTGTCTAATTAGCACTAGGTTACATCACACACATAAGGCTACAATATATTCGTGCATTATCAACTCATCTTAAAAGACATACTGAGATCTAGGTTAATTACTCACCTCCAACCAGGTCTAGTGACTGGAACTTCCTCCTTGAGCCGGGGCTTCGGCTAGGATAGGTGCACTAGAACAGTCTCGCATCAGGTGTATAGCTGACACATAAAACATGTACAACCCCTTCCTCTTTCTGCAGTCGGTCCATACATGTCCAAGCTTCTTGCAGTAGGCACAGGAAGGCACCCGCTTAACTAGCCTCTGCTAAGCAGGAATCCAAACTGAAAAGTATGTTATAGGCTGATGGTATGGGCATTCCTGAGGCCCATGGTGGATACAGCTCCTCACTCTCTTAGGACTAGGCTTTCATCGAGAATGCACCAGGTCCCACAGCTGCTGGATCCTCTGGCCTTGCTCCCTCAGGATCTCGGTCTGAACTCTCTGTGTCTCTAACACATCCCAGAGGAGTCCAAATATTTGAGTTCCATCAGGGGACAAACCTCCTAAGAATATGGTATGGGGTACCACTCTAGGAGGCATAGGAGGAGGCGGAGGAAGACTCGATCTCAGGCAAAACAACAGCCATCTCCTGAATGGCAGGAGGTGGAGGAGGACTCTCTGGTGAGGCTGCTACCACCTCCTCAACGGCAGGAGGTACAACTACCCCTAGTCAGTAGGAGGGGTCACTACCTCCTGAACAATAGGAGGTGGAAGTAAGCCCTCAATCATATCTAGAACTACAGCTGCTCTCAAACGACGGGCTCTGGTCATGGGTGCCATATTGGAAAGATAGACGGAAACAAGAAATCATCAAAGGATTATAAGACATATTAGCATTCAACATAATTATGGAAACTAGTAATTATCATAATAAATGGAAGAAATATCTACAATGGATTACCACTTCTAATACCATTGGTATAATATGCTTCCATGCCATGGACATACTTAACTCACTAGCACACAATATCTAGGATACTATATTACACCTTATAGGATACTATATTCTATTATCTGTCTCAGTTCCTCAATCCTAACACTACTTAATCATTCTTCTTATGATGAACATTGGTATACACCGCAATCATGAACTCTATTGATACACCCTTACCTATCACGAATACCCTCTCTAGGGTGTCTACCTAAGTCTTGACACTGTCTACATAAGGTGCGAACTCCTTTATATGGTACTTGGATGGTACTCTCGTAGTAGGTTACTCATGTCTCTCCTCCATACTAGCCACTAATATGTTTGTGCCTGAACCTCTACAATACTTGAAATACAACGGCTCTTGCTACTAGGGTACCCCTTTTATTCTGATAACTAGTGTAACTCATACTCTAACACTTATTAATCACTCTAGAATTCTCATCTATGATTAGTTATCAAAATGCATATACAATTACTTTCTAACCATACTCTAAATAATTAACACTGATACTCAAGGACATAGACCTATTTGTAAGTCACCAAACCATCATACTATAAAGGAACTATAATAAAACAAAGCTCTACAAGCAACTAGACTAAAGGAACTGAAGGTATCTCTATTCCTGAGCTAGTTGATGATGGAACATAATCCTATAATAACAAAAATGAAAGGATAGAGATGATACATTAAGAACCCTTTTTAAGATACAATCTAATAATCATACACGTCTGTCCTAAAATCATGGTACTCAGAATCATCGCCATGCCAGTAAGCATAGCTGCGATAAATGATAGATTCCATAATTAAGATATGCACCTCTATAATCATGTCGTCTAGAATCCTCGTTATGCTGACTAGAATAGCTACAAGAAATTCTAAATTTTATAACTAAGATAAGTACATCCGAAGTCTGGTCCCTACATTTCTGCCATGTCGGCTAGTATGGTTATGATAAACTCTAGGCTCCATAACCAAAGCAGACGTTTTACCTTTCTTATTGTCCTTGTTAATATATGTCATCAGAAGATATCGTAATTCAGTCCATAAGATTCATCTCGATATGAAAATCAAAATCAATCAATGAATCATCAAGAATCAAATTTAATAACAACAAGCAAGAGTGAACTGAAACAAGAGCAAAGGATTTCGAATTGGAGTTCAAAATAAGATTCCCAAGGGTCGTCCTAAGAATCTCTCAAGAAGTCCTAATTGTGATTGAGTATCCTCTCATCCTAATACCTTATTCCTATATCCTACCGCAGACTCGTAGTAGTACAACTAAGTTGTTGCACTACCACGACATTGCTCTAATTGTGATGCTCGACCTGCATGGGACACTATTAAAACGTATCACGATCCGTACCCGATAAAAGGGCACGAGATCGTGGGTACGTCTAACCTATGCCGCAGTATCGACGGTAGAACACTGTCCTAGGTTGCACAACTAATTCTAACACAATATAAATGTACCTGTCAATAATACTCTCCATACGGAGGACAATCACAGAAAGATACAATCTCAATCACAATAGGTAAGGAGGAATAACAGTACGATATAGAATTAGATAGAAGTCAAAGTACAATATAAACCAAATAGAAATAAGTCTAAGAGTCAACAACACATCTCAAGAGTAGATAGTATAATATGACAACTTGAAAGTGATAACTAGAAACAAATCCAGACAAATGTCCTAGCTATCTAACTAGGCACTACTGGTGTCTCATCTAAGCTAGCAGGGTCCTCCTGGTGATCCGGGTCACAATTGTCGTTAATGTCTGCTCCATAATAGGTCATGTAAAAATCTTCCTGACCCTTTGAAAAATATATCCAGTTAGGATTTGAACGAAGTACATAATTCTGAAAGCAGTTCATTGTATGGTAGGAAATATATAACTCATAATAGAATAATATACATAATATACTGGAATAGAAATACAGAGAAATAGAGAAATAACATCATAAAGGTATAAAGAAACTGAGTACATGAATAAGATAGAGAACATGTTAACTTAAAATGAACACAAATGATTTAGAGCAAAAGTCAGTTATGTGATTGGTTTAGGTTGCACATGATTATTCTACTGTAACTCGATTACACGTGAAGGTATAATCGACATACACATGATCTACACTATGGGATTTAATCACATAACTACATTCTACTTCCCGTACCAATCAATACACATGGATCTGATCACGACACGTTATGTACATGATTGTTACTTTGCACATGAAGCACATGTGAGCACATGAGAGTACATGAATAATACGAATACAAGGAGTACACGATGTAAATGTTAAAATACATGAACATAAAATAGCCGATGTACCCGATAACGGATAATATCTCATGATAAGATCCATTTAGTAACAATCCATGTAACAATGTGTCAACATCAATTAGAGTAGTCTAGAGCAGGTAATATAGATACTATCATGATAAAAACAATCAGAGGTAGGTACTCGCCTGATATCCTGAGCAATGACTGAGTATCGATGTCCGAACCAGTGTCACAAAGACCTATTATGAATTTACAGAGTTAAAAAGTGTCCTTGAGTAAAATAATATATTTAAATGCATTAACTACATACTTCTAGGCTTCTTCTAGGTCATGGAAGTCAAACTAGGTCAACGCTAGTCAAACTGGTCAGATCTAGGTCAACTTGGTTGTATGAGTCAAATTCTTGGATATTGGGACAATACTCTAAGTTTCTAGGCTAGATTAGTTAAATAGGATACTATGGTATCGATACTATATCCTAATATGGGATACTAACATATCCATTACCCTATTCTCTATATACCTTATAATGTATCTATATGATACTATATCTCAATCCCTTATCAAGCTACTACCTATTAGGCTATATAGCTAATACACTATTATATACATCATATATAACTGGTACTTGGCCCAGTTACTCTAATAGTTAACTCTATGTTTCTTCCCCTCTCAATAGTGACTGATGCCATATACCCTTCTAACTGGATACAATGGTCTTTCCTATATTGATATGGCATAAACCCAAGCCTATCTCTATGCGACTGCTATGCAAACTTCATACTAGGACTGTTACATTCCCCTCTAACCAACTGCCATGATATATGACTAAAACCCTCTCATTCTCTCACATATCAGTGAACAAATAGAGTCCCCTATCCTAACTGCGGTTGCTACTGCATTTTGGATACATTTATTGCTACCATTATTCATCTACTTTTGTATGACTAACCCAAGTCTTCCCCCTCTTAAATCAAATTACGGTTACGATAACTCCCTATCTACCAGTTAACTAAGACACAAAAATCCCATCTATAGAGATTGATACAAAATAGAAAAAATAGAAAACTGATACAATGTAGTATATCCTAGGACTGATACCAAGAGAGACTGATACAATAGCGCCCTAACTGATACAAGTGAAATAGGCTGATGCTAAACACCGATGACTGATACAAGAAAATAAGAAGACATGAATGATACATGTGCCCATAGGATTAGGAAATGTTCCTAGGACGGATACAATGTAAAAATCAGATAACTGCTACTAACATCACATCTATAACTGATATATATATATATATATATATATATATATATATATATATATATATATATATATATATATATATATATATATATATCCTATCTACATGTTGTCATAGGCCCTTATGCTTGAAAGCTTAACCCGTTCTTGTTTCTAGCTAATACATTATCTCCTACCAGTCTACCCCTTCCTGTTAACCCACACCATAGTGCATTGGCCTATGGTCTACACAGGCCAATAAGACCCTGCTATCACCTATGCCCATATGCCAAAGGGTGCTGCTCTTGCCTGCCAAGGCAGTCCTGCATGCCAATTGGCCTACTGCCAAAGTCCAGCCACATGTACTGCCCTGGGCAGTGGCTCCCTGCTACCAAGAGCACTGGCCAACCTGGCTTAAGACTACCACCTAAACCCCATTCTGTCTTGCAACCTGCAGGAGCCAACTAGCCATGCCTAACCCTGATGTGCCTCCACATTCCTGTGCAGTCCTCTATCTCATTCCCATGTGACACATATCTCTCACTCTATACTCCTCTCACTGACCTCTCACTCATACTCTCCATTACCTATACTATCACTCACACTATATATTTATATGTACATAGACACCTACACTCACTAATCACACATATGTTCACTACCTGAAAAAATAAAGGAATTCCCATGTTGTTTGCCTAATCACCCAGGCTTATAGTCACTGATACATCTATTACCAATAATTATCTGAGATGCATATGGGCTAACCCCTAAACAAAACTGATTCAAATATACAAACAAGGACTGAACATGTATGCAACAAGGGCCGATACTAAAAACGAAGGTTATGACTGAAATAAAATTGACAAACATTAGGACAAATACAATATGATGGCTCTATATAGCAGGTACTAAAATGTCCCATAGGACTGGTACAAAGCTTAGACAAGTAGTAGTTGCTATGGCCACTGCTAACCCGAGCCCTCCTATATATTAACTGTTGCATGGTGATCTTCTCTGTACTCACAAGATCTGATACAAAGAGTGAGAAAGCATGACTGATACAAAAAAGGTATGGGACAGATACCCTATATGTTCTAATGATTGATAACACTCATTCCTATGACTGCTACACAAATGCAATATACGACTGACTTTATTATGCAATAACAGTCCACACATGTATACAAAACAATCCACAAGCCTCCATATCCACATAAACACATTAAAACCACCTATAATCACTAAAATAGGCTTACAATGATAATCTATAGCAATGCACATCTAATTACAAAGTCAAAACTAAATTTAGAGCATTGGGTGCTCTTTTGGTCATTTTGTCAAACACTTGGCGTGCGTATCGGACACGTTGTGGCACGTCCATGGTACGCACTCCTAAATGGATCTAAACTTGACCCAAAGCACACTCACATATTCTAAATCATCATTATGACCTAACAAAGCTATTCACAAACCCTAGGAATACTATTCCTGGATTTTCCCCCAAATTGGGTCAAATACAAAGGGAAAAGTCTCTAAATGGAAAGGAAAGAGTCAAAACTCCTCACAATTGGCAAACTTAATGTATGGGGGTTCCTAATTAATGTCTCTACACTATTTAATGCAAATTATAGGGTTCAGAATGCATATACCTATTGGGAGATGGATTTCTAATGAAAAAGTCCCAAGATCTAGAAGTCCCCAAGCTCCAAGTGCTCCAACCTTCAAAGCTTCGCTTTTAGAGCCTTCTACTCTCCATGGGGAAGAGGTTGGAACAAATTTGGGCTAATTTGGAGAAGATTTGATGGTAGGAATAATTGGGGAAGAAGCCTCTAAACTAAGGTTAGGTTTTGGAAAGAAAGGAGGAAGAAGAATTTATTCTTCTTGTAGCCAAGGGAAATGGCTTGGCCGGCCACTTTAGGTAGGTTTTAGGGTTTGGGTTAAGGGTAAATGTTTATGAATTCCCTCTCACTTGTCATGACAAGTTTAAGGGAAAAGTCTTTCTTCCTAATTAGGTGTTTCGCCAAATCTTCTACTTAAACTTGCTAGTCTAACTAGAGACTAACTAAATTAACAAAATGGGTTTGATGATTGTCTAATCTCACTATTTAAGTCTACTAGGGTTATGACTAATCATCTAGTCCATCTAATTGAAATAGCACTATAGTTTACATGTAATATGTCACTAGCATAATTAATTAATAAAAAATGATATAAATATTCATGAAACACAAAAAGTCCAAAATACCCCTATTTTAGATTGTGGTAGTGACACCTGCATGCGGCCCCCTTGTCGTGACAGCACACAGTTCCAGTGCGCACGACTGTGCCCCGGTGACACACGACAGTGCCTCCCCATGCGTTGTGCTCGTCCGAGGTGGCAGGCTAGCCATCGTAAATGCCACCACGAGCATCCCCGACATGGTCGCGTCCCTTCCAGCTGTCGCCATAGGCGATTTCTACAATGTGGAACCGATCCCGTCGACGCGCATGAGGAACGCCAAAGACAAAAAGTGTGCTTCCTGACAGTAGCTTTGCATGCATTTTCTGTGAGATCCGACCGATAGATCGTCGAAGTATTTCTTTCATCACAATCTCGGTATATAAATCTACCCCCACCTAAATTTTTTGTCGTTAATTTGATCTTTTGATATGTCAAAATTGGCCACCAAGTTGCTCGATTAAATTAGATTTATTTTTGACTGTTTGGTGGAGCCAACTTTGTGGATTTGTTCCTCCCTCATTGCACCTCTGTTTGATGAGCCACTAGTTCCTGTGCATAGCTGGTATAACTCTCTTCTTGTGATAAAAATTTCATTCCATTGTGAGGTCGTTTGATTGGTTGAATTCGACTCCAAAATTGGCCGTCCGAATTCATAATTTTCAACTTATAAAATTCTAATTTTGGATTCGGGATCCCGGGTTCCAATTCTGACACCATTAGTGGACTCATGGAGTAGTTTTGCCCAAAAATCATATATAATTTGCTAAATTTGGAGCAACGTGGCCCCGACACGTATTTCGATGCAAATTGGGTTCCACGGTCTGAGTCAACGAGTCATTTTGATATTGGCTCATCGGAATCCAATTTTGGACATACCGTTGGATTCGTATCGTCATTCTGGACTCGTGAACATATAGTTTGCTAGGTCTAGAGGACTTTTATTCTGGTCTATTTTTGGTACAAAATGGGTCCAACGGTGGACCATATTTTGATCCGAAATTACCGTTTCACCCCTGTGTTCGGAATTGGACTTATGGATAGTCTATCTTAGCTATTTTTCTTATTCTAGAAACATTGGTGATGTTTGTTTCAGCATCCGGAGATGTTTATGGAAGTCCCATTGTTGTTGTTTTTCTTTGGCTTGACGATTTTGTTTGTAGGACATCATCAGATCATTACATCACCTCTAGGCAAGATACCTTGCCATACTTGTTCTTTTTACATTATTTATATTTTTTTCTTATGTTGTTGTTGGTGATATTGGTAGTGTGCATCCAAGGATGACTTGGGTGCTATCGTTGATAGTATCGATGTTATGGGTGTGTGTGTGTGACTTAGAGTTAGCAAACGTACCCGGAACTGTGAAGTTATCCACATAAGTTCTATGACTGGTCACGAGATATTACACAACACTATAAGTGAGGATTTATTGTGTTGGCACAAGCTTACGCATTTGACTTATCATCGATGCGAGCGGTTAGTGTGTCGGTACATATAGAGTTACATGGTGTTTAGGTTAGAGACTTGCATTGAGATACAAATTGTCTGAGTCATGGATACGACTTGCACAGTTCATGGGCAATGAAGACTATCAGGAGGCAAATGGGACAACCAGATATTTTTTAGCCTCAGGGTTGCCCGGGTAGGGGCATGTACCATACTAGTGTGTATATCTGGCAGCGGCCACTAGCTACGCGCAAGGTATGGTCGGGAGGTATGCTAGTATATGTATATTCATCGGCTCATGATTCGATGTCGGCTCGTGCTCCAGTGTCATATCCTTATTCACCTACCCATATGCTCCAAAGTTGTCTTCAACATACATTCACATATAATGAATAGTTCGTGTACTATATCGGATCGTATCATGGGACAGTGTCTTATCATAGGCTGGTATGCCATCCCTTGTTCATGATTGGTTATAGATATGGTTTATTGATTGATGACTGGATATTGGACCGTGTTATGATCCGGTTGTTTATTTTATTTAGTTCATATTATGGCATATTATTTCTGTATCTTGCTACGTCCCTCTAAGGACCTGGTGATCTCTTCAGGTATTTGCTGAGCAGTTAGTACAGAGTAGCTGGGCAGGTGCTGAGTGCTATACTAAGATTTCAGGTATACATATATTCTCTGGTATTTCTATTTACTATTTTCTGTATACATTTTATCTTTATTTGATTCATGCTGCTACGTAGCCTATTATTTGTAAGCTTATTCCTTTCTCGAGCTTGTTCGAACATGTATATTACTGGGTGGCCAACTTTAATATATTATGTTCATTCTTGACATTCGTTTCATTGTTGTGGTGGGGGTAAGTCTATTAAATTGGAAACTTATCCTAGATCGTATTAGTTGGCATACTCGTGCCTCAAGTTCCTGCATATTTTGGAACTGGGGCATGACAAATTGTCATTCACAGATAAGGGTTACAGATCTAATTATCAGCTTTGTCTAATTATTACTAGGAAACATTATATATAAGGGCTATAATCTAATCATGCACCACCAACTCATCTCAAGAAAACATACGATAATCTGGGTCAAGTACTTTCCTCCAAGTGGGTCTAGATGGCTAGAACTCCCTATCTGAGTCGGTGCTCTACCTGGATGAGGCACACTAGCACAGTCTTGCATCTAATGTGTAGTTGATCCACAAAATAGGCACAACTCCTTCCTCTTCCTACAGTCAGTCCATACATACCCCAACTTCCTACAGAATGAACAAGTCGACACATGCTCAATTGGCCTCTGTTGAGCAGGAATCCAAACTGGAATATATGGCATAGGCTGAAGGTTTGGACGCTTCTGAGGCCCAGGGTGGATGCTGCTCATCTTTCTCTTGAGACTAGGCTCTCCTCCTCGAGAATGTACTAGGTCCCATAACTGCTGGATCCTTTGACTCTGCTATCTCATGATCTCAGTCTGAACTCTCCGAGTCTCTATCACATCCTAGAGGAGTCAAAATATCTGAGTCCTATCGATGGGCAAACCTCCTGAGAATGTGGTACGCGGTATCACTCTAGGAGGCAGATGAGGATGTGGAGGAAGACTCTCAGTCTCATATGAAGCTGCAACTATCTCCTGGACAGCATGAGATGGAGTAGGACTCTCTGGTAAGGCTGCTATTACCTTCTCAACAATATGAGATGCAACTACCTCCTGGTCAGCGGGAGGGGTCACTACGTCCTGAACAGTAGGAGGTGGAAGTATGACCTCAGTCATCTCCGAAACTGTAGCTGCTCTCAAACGATGGCTCTAGTCTGGGTGCCATACTGGAAAGATAGATGGAAACAAGAAATCATCAAGGGGTGCAAGATAAATTAACATTCAATATAATTATAAAAAAATAGCAATTATCAAAATAAGGCAGAAGTACTAACTATAATTGGTTACTATTTCCAATACTAATGATACTCTATAATCCCAAGACATGAGCTCACTTACTTACTGGCACACACTACTCAGGGTAATATACTAACACCTATCATAAAAATATGGTTGCTAGGATACCATGTTATGGGTTGTTTATAGGCTTATACACTGATACCTAATACTCACATATTCAACCAAGAACCACTCTTAGACTCACGAACTACACTCCCAACAATCTTCATTGGTACCCAACTTGACACACCTATCTACAAGTTACCAACTACTGCACTATCCAAAGAACCTCAGAACTAAGGATGATGAGCTCTATAAGAAATGAACTAGAGAAGCTAGGGGTATCTATATCCTGAGATAATAAGGTGTTGGAACAGAACTCGGTGATAATATGGTTGAATGATGGAGACGATATATTAAGAACCAATTTAAAATACAATCTGATAATCATACACGTTTACTAGTAATCATGTAATCCAGAATCCTCGCCATGCCAGTAAGCATAACTGCAATAAACAATAAAGTCCATAGCTAAGGTATATATCCCTATAATCATATTATTTAGAATTTTCACCATGCCCACCGGTATGGCTGCGAGAAACTCTAAACTCCATAACTAAGATAAGTATATCCAAAATCAGGCTCTATATCTCTGCCAAGCCAGCTAGTATGGCTGCGATAAACTCTAGACTCCATAACTAAAGCAGGCATTTATCTTCACACTGTCCTCATCAAATATGTCATCAGAATATACCTTAATTTAGTCCATAAAATTCATCTCGATACAAAATCAAAGTCAACAACGAACACCAAGAATTAATTTCAACGACGAACAAGGAAGAGTAGACGAAAACAAGTGGAAACAGATATCAAGATAGGGTTTATAGTATTCTCAGGGGTCATCCCAAAAATCTCTTAAGGAGTCCTATATTATGAGTGAGTACTCCTTTATCCTAATATCCTATTTCCTATATCCTATCGCATGCTTGTAATAGTACAACTAAGTCATTGTACTACCACGACATTACTCTAATTGCGAAGCCTGGCCTGCATGGGCTACCATAATTATGCCGTCACTAACTTGCTGACATGGCAAAATTTGTCATGTCAACTTTTGGAAGCCTGACGTCGCTAATTCTGTCGCGAGACTTCGCTAGCAGGCTGACATGGCAAAGCTTACTATGTCAACATTATCGTAGCAAAATGTCGCTCTATTTGTTGCTAAATCTGCGATATTTAGCAACGAAGTTTAATGTCTTTAATTAGCAACGATACGTCAGTACGCGTCGCTAAATCAACGACGCCACTTCGTCGCTGATGCAACGTTTTTGGTGTCAACGACCATCGATTATGCGACACCATGAATTCGTCGCTAAATTTTTTTAGTGACATTTTTTGCACATTAGCGACATTTTTCGGCGTCGCTAATCTGACTTATTATGTTAGTGCTTGTTGTCTGGTAGATTGATGTGATTGCATGTATAGCTAGACGTGTAGTTAGTATCATGCTTACCCAGATTTTTTTACCTTGACTTGATTGAAATTTCGAGGACAAAATTTTTCTAATGAGGGTAGATATGTCACTCCCCGTTTCCGATATACGTATTTCTCATGCATGGTTCCTGTATATTGTATCTGGTATCTATATCACGTGCTCATGTATACTGTATTTACATATTCACTGCTTCGATTATGGAATACTGGACCTGTCACTCCTTAATCATGATTAGCTAATTAGTTAGGCATAACTAACCATGATTAATTCTAATGGCTAGTCATGACTAATGATTAATTAAATCATATTCTTTTCAAAATTAATACGATTTTTGAAAATAAAAATCAATTGGCATTCCAATAATTCACGAATTTTTTTATAAGTTCCTAAATTTTTTTTAGAAATATTTGTATAAATATTAGTAAAATATTGGAGTTGATTACAAGGGGTAGAAGAGCACTTATAATACTGCACATTTTTACATAATTTCTACAACAATCTTCGGTGATGTAGGATTTTTAAAGCGGCTCACTAGTACACGACAATGTACTGACCCATGTCTTCACAGGTGCCACGAACCAAGGAGGCGCATCGACGAGTTGAAGTCAAAGCCAAGCTTTTCTCTCATTTTGAAGCCTTGCGCGCATTTGAAGGCTCGTCCACCCCAGTTTGAAGCCCTTGCTCCAGTTGTACAAAGGAAGACGCTAGTAGAAGGTGGATTAAAAGGTTTTATTTTAGTAAATGGATGTGATGTATGGAACAATGTATCTCATTTGTAATATAAAGTTATACCATTTACTCCGTTGTCCAAATCGCTGTAATGATGTATATTATCAATACAAAATTATCATTTATCTACCAAGTCATATTGTTCAATTTCTTTGCCTAATCTATGTTGTAGATCTCTATTGAATCTTGATATAATCAAATGTACACGAGCATGTGCCTTGTACAAGTGCAACTTAGGCTTGTACGGTATCACATCCGGTGACGACTTATCGATTTGATAGAATTGAGATGTGACAAATGGGACCTTGGGTGGAAATGGTAGGGCTTCATGTTGAAGGCAAAAAGGAGAGGAAGAGGATGGAAGTTGTTGTGCTCGAATTGGAGCTCGAGAATGTAGTGGAGATACAATAACACAAGGTGCGGGTGCATCAGACGCGATAATTAAGGCTGCTGTCCATGAGATAAAATTCCATGTCTATGACGTTATATAATTTTGTTTCATGTTTTAGTTAACATAAATTAATTTTAACTATTTATTAAATTTAGAAATTAATTATTGGGCCTACAAAAGTATTAAATAAATTCAAAAAACTCCCTAAAAAAATCTAGAAATATAGGCTACTAGGATATATTCAAAATAATATCTTGGTGAGCAGACAAGGTTTAAATCTATAGAGAATTTGCCTAACAATCAAAATATATTTTATATCTCGTTCTATATACTATTAAGTATATTAATTGATATTTCGTGGTAGCTGATGCTACATTATCTTCTTCTTATTATATCATCCCACGTCTCTAAGTTCTGTATCCGTATTCCAACCATCAAAACCGTTATTTTTTGTATTGTGTCCACACAGATTTTCATTAGTCTCATATCTATGATCTCTACCTCTAGTAAGTGGTGACACCTCTCCTCCTTTTTCTTCCTCGTCAAAGTTCTTATACAATAGGACGAACCGTCTTAAGCATTTTTTTGCACATGAATTAAGATAGGGAGGTGTTAAATTTTAACGCAATAAATGGACCGTTTACAGGTCAATCCAAACTCTATCGTGTAAATGGGATAGGGTTCAAATTTTAGAATTTTTAACCGAGTTAGGGGCTATCTGGATAGAAGTAACTCTTTGAATGTGCAAAAGTAGCACTTACATCATGTTGAGTTGTAGGACACTTGCAGCAAGTGGCACTTTCCAATATGTGTTTGAATAAAGTACTTTTTGTCTCCTGAAAGTGGAAGAAAAATAATATCATTGTTTGAATAGTTGTGGAAAGTGGAAAAAAATTGAATTTGGTTGTTTGGATGGTTGTTGAAAGTGCATGCTGGGTTGGATGGTAAACCTGGATATGCTTACCCCCAATTCAATTAAACCTAAAAATGAGTTCGTTATAATAATAATAATAATAATAATAATAATAATAATAATAATAATAATAATAATAATAACAACAACAACAACAACAACAATAATAATAATAATTATTATTATTATTATTATAATTATTATTATTAACGATTATTATTATTATTATTATTATTATTATTATTATTATTACTGTTATTATTACAACAAAATGGAGTTCGGTTATTATCTTAATTAAAAATTTTAATTAATCAAACCTATAGAATTCTCTAGATTATTCTCTCTACTGCTAGCCCACCCCAACCATTTCTTCCTTCTATTTCCCACACACCCCTATTCTCTTTCCTCCAGAACCGTCTCCTCCTCTCCCTATTTTTTTACAGGAATAATTCTCCTCCTCCTCTTCCTCATCTCACTTCCTCACCATCGGCTTCCAGGAGCAGCTCCACTCCGACGGTGGCCTCCGGGATGGAACGGTTGGTGGAGTGCGCGGTCGCCAATGACCTCCAAGATGGCGTCGGAGCAGATCTACTTAAGGGAGCAGATCTATTTAAGGCTTGCTCTTCGTCCAGAAGTCTAGGCCAAGGACGGTGTCGAGATTCCAGAAGCGGTGGTGGAGTTCCAGAACATCAGCTTCTCTTTCTTTCACTTTTCTGACAAATGAACTCTCACTTTCTCGTGAGTTTTCTCCAAAAAAATGGGGAGGTGAAACTGAAGAAATCGGAGGGGGACATGAACTGCAAACCTTCACATAAAACAAAAAATCTTCACTTTCAGATTTACAACCAAATAACTGAACTGTTGGGAGTTCATCGCAATTGCATTTTTTTTTCCAGTTTCCGCCCATTTCTCGGCAACCAAACATCCCCTAAGGCCTCGTTTGGTTCGCGGAATGGAAAGGAAAGGAAAGGAAACTAATTCCTTGGTATTTCCTTTCCTTTAGGAAATTATAATTCCTATAAACTTTCCTTTCCGGTGTTTGAAAAGATCGGGATTATAGCCGGAATATATCTTTAATTTCCATTGTAGTGTTTGGTGTTTGTAAGGAAAGGAAACAAAATCAAGTCAATTTTCCAAAAATATCCTCGTACTAATAAAAATAATTATTACTTAGAAATATGTTTGTCTATGTTGTAAGGCAAAAGCTCAAACACACGGAGACGAAGCTTTCTCGTATATTATCAACCACACAAGTGCATCTTACAAGCTATCACATCCTCTCTTTATATAGGGAGAGAGGTTGGGGGTTATGAAGAAATGAAGGACCAAAGGTCATGTAGGTTACAAGGAGATGAAAGGTGATAAGCCATATGAGTTACAACACTCCCCCTTGGCTCTCCAGAAATTCTGCTTGTAAACATCTCTGAGTTTCTTCGTCTGTCTGTAGCTTGCATCTTCAAGTTTGACCATCTACTTGTGCCTCATCAAAACCTTGCCAAATAAAACCCAGTGGAAAAAAAACTTTGGTCGAAGGATAAAAGAGTACACACAGGTCAGTGTGATGGGGGTAAACTTAACCATTGCAAAGGTGCCTCGTCAAAACCTTGTCAGGAAAAACCCAGTGGAAAAAATTGCTGATCGAAGGACAAAAGAGTACACGATGGTTTAGAAGTATACACTGGATACTCCCCCTGATCACAATAGTCCTTAGTGAATAAGAGATTTGAAATATGTCTCGTTAAAAACCTTGCCAAGAAAAACCCAATGGGAAAAAACTTGGTCTAAGGGAAAAAGAGTACACAAGCATACATCAGGATGCTCCCCTTTTCACTCGCACTCGACAGGGCGCGGGATATACGCACAACAGGGCGTTTGGAGGTGCTCGTTGGGGCGCTCCCCCTCACATGCACACAACAGGGTGCGGGAAACATGTTTCACTTAGGCTAGCTCTGAAAGCTTCCTAAGTCCAATCGCTCTGACATGTTTCTGGAACGAGTGTTTTGGCAGTGACTTGGTGAACAAGTCTGCACGGTTATTCTCTGATCCAATGTGTTGCACTTCAATCTTCTGAAGCGCTTGTTGTTCATGTGTAAAGAACAACTTGGGCGATATGTGTAACGCCCCAGTCCCAAAATACGTAGGACTAGGAACGTAGACATGCCAGCTATATTCATACGAAGTATACTCCAATATATGGAAGTCTCGTATAAATACATAAGCTGTAAAATGCAGTAGAACCATAACTAATCTCATCCACACAAAATAAATGAAATAAAGATGTCATATAATGAGAAAGAATTTGTCTTGATACAATATGTTGGGCGGAGACAAATCCACTACCAACAAAATAAGAAAATGAAATACATGGAAAATGAAATGAGTGGCGAGCGAAGCGAAGACGATCCAAATACAATCATCCTCGAAGAAGTAGCGAAGATCACGGCTAGAGCTAGAGCACCTGCGAAAGACAATAGCACACACCTGGCAAGACAACAAGGTCCTCAGAGGGACGTAACAAGACACATAATAGCATGCCATATAAACTGAATAAATATTGCTCAATAAATAAGTCAATCGAATTTATAACATGGTCCAATACGCACCTACTGAACGAGCGTACCATCCTCCCAACCAAACAAGGACAGGAGATGGTAAACTAATTTACGGCGACGTATCTTTCCATGCTAAGAATTCGATATGGTATCCGGACCCCAACAAGGTTCAATACCTTCTCATCGAAGTATTAAGTCACACCTACAACCAAACAAGGACAAGATGTGATGAACTAATCCGCGACAAGTTATTGTTCCAAGCCACGGTCAGATACAAGTACCCAAACCAAAAGTACTCGTACCTAACGGATAGGGTAGCCTACCATTCTAAGTGAAATGTTGTTAAGAACAATCCTTCCTACACATGGGCCCTGGCTAAATAGGATCGGCATAGTCCCCTCTTGGGCACCAGAGGCCCCAGCAGGAATCATGGGTCATCAACCCCGTATCTCCAGCGGAGAGTCCGGGTCACAAGGGAAAGTGCATCGAAGCCCATACGCTAAGAAATTGTCCTCCCCGTCCAATGCCTACTGTGTTGCATCCACAACACAAACCACTATAACCGCTAAGTCAAACTAGTATACAACTTCTATTAGCGGTTATTCCTATCGCACGGCTTGTACGTACTGGTGGCCAGCCAATCACGCACTTCCGTGTTCTATATGGGACACACAACTCCGTGTTTACAACGTGTCAAGGCCAATGAATGCAACACACATGGCGGTCCCTTAAATCTAGGTTTAATTTGTAAGAAAATAATACACAGCAGGAAATATAAATGAACAGTAAGTTCTAACAGTTATGCCATGTATCACAGTTTATTTTTCATAAAGAAAATAAGTAATGCATGAAATATGAGCTAGAATAAATAAAACAGCTAATGGCAAGGTGTCTTGCCTGATTGTACGCCTGGTGTGCTGCAATGATCAGAATGGCACGATCTGCAACTTTGGTGTAATAACTACACAAGGGGACCTCTGTTGGCGGCACGGATCGTGTCATCGAGTCCGGAGGGGTCAAATTAGTTAGGGTGGACATAAGGTAGTCTCGAAATGGGAGAAGGAATAGGAACAATAGGACTTGGATACGGACAGGAGAAAAATCAAAGAATAATGGATAAATAAATATTTTATATATACGAGTTTTAGAAAATATTATAATTCCAAAAATTAGTTTTCATAAGTCAAAATATTTTTAGGAGAAATACAAAAATACTTAAAGTCAAGAAAAATCGTTTTCGGCAAATATAGTATTTATACATTTTTACAAGATAACTTTGAAAATATTTGATAACCATGATAAATATCCAAAACCACTTATTGATAATAATAACCAAACAATCATAAAACTTAGCACTGTAAAAGTAATAAAACTAAAAATAATATATCTGCATATTTTGACAATTACTTAACATATTTGTATATAAAATACTTTAATGACACTACATAGTAGTTATACCTAGTAAAATATGTAGACTATAATATACCTTGCAAATTACATGAAACCTAATAATTCTAATCAAATATATTTACAAGTATTAATATTATCAATTACTAACAAAATAATACTAATTATACTAATAATGTTAATAATAATAATAATAATAGTAATAACAAAATATCAATGATAATAATATTAATAATGATTGAAGAAAATAATATTAATGTACATACACCTAAAACATATTAACCAAATAAGAAATAATTCTTAACTCAAATTAAAATAAATAACAAAAACGAAAATAATAATCAACAGCCCACTTTAGTTCCACTGTTCTCGTTTCTTAAGAGAACCAAAAGAAGAAAAGAAAGAAAAAAATTATAAAGAAAGAAGAGAAAAAAAAAGGGTGCAGCAGTCCACTGACTGCTGCTGTTCTCTTTCTACGAGATTCATTGGAAAGAGAGAAAGAAAAAAAAACACAAGTATAGAAAAAGGAAGCAGAAGAGAGGGAGAATGGAGAGGGTGAGCGAGAGAGAGATGTTCGGGAAGTGAGGGCGGCGGCGAGAGTCTGCGGGAGAGGGATCGGAGGAGAAGAGAGGGATTCAGAGGCGGCGGCTCGCGGCGAAGGGGAGTAGGTCACGGCGAGGCGGGCGGACGGGTGAGCACGGAGATCGAGGACGAGAGAGGCGAAGAAAGTCGGGGAGTCACCGGAGGGGGGTTATCGGCCATGGCGGAGGTTTGGGTGTCGCACGGAGGGGACGCGGGTTCAGTCAGGCAGCGTGACCGGAGGGGTCGAGGTGGAGGCGTGGGATCTCCGCCGTGGCACGACGGCGGCTGGGTTCACGTGGTGGTGAGTGGCCGGAGGGTTCAAGCGCGGTGGGGGATCGGCTTGCAGCGGCGGTCGCGGTGGCGAGGACGGCCACCGGCGCAGGGTCTCGGCGGAAGAGGGCGGCGGAACGCCGGAGGTGAGTTCTAAGTTTAGGGTTTTCCAACTTTGGGTATATTTTTGTGCTGTGATGGTTTTTGGGTTGCCGGCCGGTGTGGCCGTGGTCGGGGGTGTGTTCTGGTGTTAGGGAGATGGTGACGGTGGTCGTAAATTGGTGAAGGTGGTGGTGGTGATTTGGGCGGTGGTCCGGTGGTGGTTCGGAGTGGCTGTTGAGGGTGTTGCAGGCTGACGGCGGGATGGTGGTGGTGCTAATGGCTGTTGGGGGTGGCCGGGCTGTTTGCTAGGTCGGGGTGATTTTGGTGGTCTGGAAGGAGGCTGGGTTGGAGAAGGATGTTGTTGTCGGCCACAGGTGTTGGTGACGGCCGAAGATGGTACGGTCAGGGGTGACGACAGGAAGAGGGAGTCCGACGGTGGAGCGGGGAACAACGTGTCAAGGTTGTGTGGGTTTAGAATAGGGATAGGTTAGGGATTAATTGTGTCGGGATTGTCGACACGAAGGGGATGATGTACATGTAAAAAAAATGGAATAAGATCTTGGATGGTGGAACACGGACACGATACACGTAGATTTGTGGAGAAAATATTTGTGGAATCATAAAAATTTGGAGGAGTACCTGCCTTTTATAGGATGTGAAAATTCCCAATTTGGATAGGATTAGGAGAATTTAAAACCCAAGTAGATAAATCATCTATTTAATTAAAATCAATCAAATCAAATCCAATCCAATCCAAATCCAACTACAATATAAATCAAATTTTAAATCCAATTAAATCTAATTAAATCAAATTAAATTTTTAGTTTAAAATCAATAGGATAAATCAAATTCCAAATATGGATACTAATTAAATCTATTTAAATGTATCCATGGGATCAAATCAAAATTTAAATTGTCACAAATATTTCAAAAATATGTTGTCCAAAAATACTATAATAATTAATTTCGAAAATACATTATTATTTAAAATAAACAAATAAATAATTACGAAAATATATGTTTGTACAAATAGATATACTTTTCCAATTTACCATTTTATACAAAAATTTATTTATTATATAAATGAAAGGCTTTTCATAAAAGTCATAAACTTGAAAATATTAGCTAGAAATAATTTTTATCTACATTAAAAATAATAAAAATAATGTTTTTTAAAAATATGTACGTTCGTCCATATTCGCACTCGACGAGCAAGAAAAATAATTTCGTGCGCGACGTACAATACGAGTACGCGACGTACAATACAAAATTTTAAATTCGTACAAATATTAATAAATAAATAAAAAAATAATTAGTAGAAATTTAGGATTTTACATCCTACCCAACTTAAAAGAATTTTGTCCTCAAAATTAAGAATTAGTAGGGGGGTGAGAGGACACAAGGGGGAAGAAGGCACAATGGTAGATAGAAGGGTTTAAAGAAGTTTACATGGTCGTAGTCTAGGTTGAGGGTATGATTAAGAGACGATTGTAATCACTTCTTAAATTCAAGTGATTAGAAAGTCAAGATTGTGAATTTAGGGTCGAGGGAAAGGACGAGTAGTTAAGACGAAGATATAGGCACATTGAGTGTTAATGGTCACCAGAGATAGGATAGCTAGGGGAACTTCAAGTACAGCGCATTCGTCATTCTTAAATAGGTGAAGGCGAAAGCAATCTAGAGTTCGAAGGAGGCGTTATCGAATACGAAATACGTGATTCAAAGACGATCGAATAATTTCAAAGGAATTGTCAAGGCAGTCGTGGATGGGATTCTAAAGGCCAAGTTTAATTATGTCCCATCCACGTAGAATAATAGACAAAAAGCGAACCAAAGTGCACTTGGTTGATCAGACCATTATGCACCGGTTCTGATTAGACGCTATGTTAGTGGGAATTCTTCCAATAACATATGTCATGAACAAGCTTGATAAAGATTTGAGCTTGTAAAAACTAGGCTATATTAGCATCATTAGTCTAGATAATAAAAATATAGGCACGAGATTAAGATGAATAAAAACAAATATGAATGGTCTAAGAGTCATAAGGATCTAAGTCTTGTTGATTCCTATACCATCATTCTACGGTTTTATTGACCAAGGCTTGGTTGACCAAATGGGCCACCACAAAAATATGTAACGCCCCAGTCCCAAAATACGTAGGACTAGGAACGTAGACATGCCAGCTGTATTCATACGAAGTATACTCCAATATATGGAAGTCTCGTATAAATACATAAGCTGTAAAATGCAGTAGAACCATAACTAATCTCATCCACACAAAATAAATGAAATAAAGATGTCATATAATGAGAAAGAATTTGTCTTGATACAATATGTTGGGCGGAGACAAATCCACTACCAACAAAATAAGAAAATGAAATACATGGAAAATGAAATGAGTGGCGAGCGAAGCGAAGACGATCCAAGTGCAATCATCCCCGAGAAATAGCAATGAACACGGCTAGAGCTAAAGCACCTGCGAAAGATAATAGCACACACCTGGCAAGACAACCAGGTCCTCAGAGGGACGTAACAAGACACATAATAGCATGCCATATAAACTGAATAAATATTGCTCAAATAAATAAGTAAATCGAATTATAACATGTTCCAATACGCACCTACTGAACGAGCGTACTATCCCCCCAACCAAACAAGGACAAGAGATGGTAAACTAATTTACGGCGACGTATCTTTCCATGCTAAGAATCCGATATGGTATCCGGACCCCAACAAGGTTCAATACCTTCTCATCGAAGTAGTAAGTCACACCTACAACCAAACAAGGACAAGATGTGACGAACTAATCCGCGATAAGTTATTGTTCCAAGCCACGGTCAGATACAAGTATCCAAACCAAAAGTACTCGTACCTAACGGATAGGGTAGCCTACCATTCTAAGTGATATGTAGTTAAGAACAATCCTTCCTACGCATGGGCCCTGGCTGAATAGGATCGGCGTAGTCCCCCTTTGGGCACCAGAGGCCCCAGCAGGAAGAGCATGGGTCATCAATCCCGTATCTCCAGCGGAGAGTCCGGGTCACAAGGGAAGTGCATCGAAGCCCATACGCTAAGGAATTGTCCTCCCCATCTAATGCCTACTATGTTGTATCCACAACATTAACCTCTATAACCGCTAAGTCAAACTAGCATGCAACCTCTATTAGCGGTTATTCCTATCGCACGGCTTGTACGTACTGGTGGCTAGCCAATCACGCACTTTCGTGTTCTACATGCGACACACAACTTCGTGTTTACAACGTGTCAAGGCCAATGAATGCAACACACAAGGTGGTCCCTTAAATCTAGGTTTAATGTGAGAAAAATAATACATAGCAGAAAATAAATGAACAGTAAGTTCTAACAGTTATGCCATGTATCACAGTTTATTTTGCATAAAGAAAATAAATAATGCATGAAATATGAGCTAAAATAATAAACAGCTAATGGCAAGGTGTCTTGCCTGGTAGAGCGCCTGGTGTGCTGCGATGATCAAGGTGGCACGATCTGCAACTTTGGTGCAACAACTATGCAAGGTAACCTCAGATGGTGGCACGGACAGTTCCATTAGGTCCAGAAGGTTCGAATTAGTTTGGATGGACATAAGGTAGTCTCGAAATGGGCGAAAGAATAGGAACAATAGGACTTGGATACGGACAGGAGAAAAATCAAAGAATAATGGATAAATAAATATTTTATATATACGAGTTTTAGAAAATATTATAATTCCAAAAATTAGTTTTCATAAGTCAAGAATAATGTATCACAGTTTATTTTTGGTAGCATCCCCTTTGATGTAATAACCATGTTTCGCTTGATCAATAACAGCGATATTGTCCTCATAGACGACAACAGGTTCATCTGGGTCATATGGAAGATCACATGTACTTCGAATATGGCCAATAACAGCTCGAAGCCATACACACTCTCTAGTCGCCTCATAAAGCGCGAGTAGCTCAGAGTGGTTCGTTGAAGTAGCCACTAAGGTCTGTTTGCGAGACCTCCAAGAAATTGCCGTGTTCCCAATGGTAAAGACATAACCAGATTGGGAACGCCCCTTGTGCGGATCAGATAAGTATTCCGTATCGGCGTAGCCAACAAAGGTCGCGTTGCTTCGAGTGCCAAGAGCGTTGGACTCACTCAAAACCGCGTAGGGATAGAACAAGCCCAAGTCCGTAGTACCCTTAAGGTAGCGAAAAATGTCTTTTATGCCATTCCAATGGCGGCGTGTTGGTGCGGTGCTGTGTCGAGCTAGACAATTCACAGCAAACGAGATGTCCGGTCTAGTACATTGGGCCAAGTACAATAAAGTGCCTATTGCACCCAGATAAGAGCACTCAGGACTCAATATCTCTTCGTCGTCCTCCTTTGGACGGAATGGGTCCTTAGTAATGTCTAGAGAGCGGACGATCATGGGAGTAGCGGATGGCTTAACGTCAAAATGACTAAAGCGTCTCAACACCTTTTGGGTGTAGTTCGCTTGATGGACAAGAATTCCATCTTTACGGTGCTCGATCTGCAGGCCGAGGCAAAATCGTGTCTTCCCAAGGTCCTTCATCTCGAATTCCCTCTTCAGGATATCAGCAGTTTCTGACAAGTCTTTTTCGGTTCCTATGAGATTCATGTCATCTACATAGACCGCAATGATTGCGTATCCTGAAGTAGATTTCTTTATGAACACGCATGGACAAAGTTCGTTATTAACGTATCCCAAACCGATCAAGTATTCGCTTAGGCGGTTATACCATATTCGCCCGGATTGTTTCAATCCATATAGCGAACGCCTCAGTCTAATCAAGAACGCGTTCCGTGGTCGGAAACTACTTGATTCAGGCATCTTTAGTCCTTCAGGGACTTTTATGTATATCTCTGTGTCTAGATCCCCGTAGAGATAGGCTGTGACCACATCCATGAGCTACATATTCAGTTTTTCGGAAACTACTAAACTGATTAAGTAGCGGAACGTTATGACGTCCATTACGGGAGAATACGTCTCCTCGTAATCAATTCCAGGGCGTTGTGAGAAGTCTTGCGCCACAAGGCGAGCCTTGTATCGCACAATCTCATTTCTCTCATTACGCTTCCTTAGGAAAACCCATTTGTGACCAACTGGTTTAACATTGGGTGGTGTTGGAGCAACAGGTCCAAACATGCTTCTTTTCGCTAAGGAGTCTAGTTCAGCCTGGATTGCTTGTTTCCATTGTGACCAGTCCGTTCGTCGTTGACACTCGACAACACTACGAGGTTCCATGTCATCATTGTTCATAATGTCAGTGGCTACTGAGTATATGAATACATCATCGATGACAGTTTCATTTCACTTCAAAATATCGTCTAAGCTAGCATACACGACGGATATTTCGAGGTTATCGGCATGATTAGGAATAGGCGTTTCATCTGGAACGTGCTCTTCTAATACATCGCCGTGATCCTTAATGATCTCATGTGGCAAAATGCTTTTAACAAGATTTTTCCGCTTCCGGGGAAGAACATCTTTGGAACCAACCGGTCTTCCCTTCTTCTTGGGAATAGCGGCGGACTGGACGGCCGATGGCAGCGTCCTTTGCTCGGCGGGTTCGACCGGAGCAACATGTTTCACAGGAACATGGCGTCTCTCAGGGACGTCTATCCTTGCAGGCACATTTGCAGCAGGTATAATTGATCTCATGACTTTTGCTAGGTCGCTAAATGCGTCTGGCATTTGATTTGCAATATCTTACAGACCTAGAATCCTCTGCATTTCCTTATCACTATGTGCAGAGGGAGGATCATGATGAGCAACAGCGGGCACATGCCACGCTAATTTACGTCGTTCCTCATCAACGTTAGCGTGCATTTCTCCTCCTAACGACGAAAAGATTGCCTCATCAAAGTCACAATCCGCGTGTCTCGCGGTAAAGAGATCGTCTGTCAAGGGCTCTAAATAGCGAATGATGGACGGGGAGTTATAACCGACATATATTCTCCGTCGCTTCTGAGGTCCAAATTTTGAACGCCTTATCGGCTCAATTGAAACATTGACCAGGCACCCAAACACGCGTAAATGTGAGATGTCAGGCTCACATCCAGTAACCAGCTGGTACGCAAAAAGTGGTTGGGTGGCCATAGGCCTCAGACGGACCAAATTTGCAGTGTGCAAAATTGCATAGCCCCATGCAGATAGTGGGAGTTTGGTGCGCATAACCAAGGTCCGCGCTATCACTTGCAGTCGCTTTATAAAAGCTTCCGCTAGGCCATTTTGGGTATGAACATACGCAACAGAATGTTCAAGATTTATTCCCAAAGTCATGCAATAGTCATCGAAAGTCTTCGATGTAAACTCCGCGGCATTATCAAGTCTAATAGACTTTATTGGATAATCCGGATGGTGAGCCCTTAACTTAATGATCTGGGTAAGGAGTTTAGGAAACGCTGTATTTCGGGTGGACAACAACACTACGTGTGACCATCTAGTCGATGCATCAACCAAAACCATGAAGTATTTAAATGGTCCGCATGTTGGTTGGATTGGTCCACAAATATCTCCATGAATTCTCTCAAGGAATTGAGAAACTAATCTCGTAGGTTTCACATGGAGTGGCTTGAGATTCGTCTTCCCAATCGAGCAAGCTTGGCATAGGCTTTTTGGATTTATAACGAAATTCTTTCCTTCAAGAGGATGCCCATGTGATGCATTCATAGTGCGAAACATCGTATTTTGACCCGGATGACCCAGCCGGTCATGCCATAGCATAAAAGTCCTCTCATCAACTAGCGTTCGACGAATGATGAGATTACTCTCGATGTGTTGTATCGTAGTGAGATACAAACCACTTGAAAGACATTTCAACTTCTCCAAGATACGCTTTTGGCCGTACTGAGTGGAGGTAATGAAAAGATACTCAAAGCCATGTTCTCGAGCAGTTTCAACATGAAATCTATTTTCTCGAATATCCTTAAAACTCAGTAAGGTACGACTGGACCTTGGAGAATATAAGGCCTCTGATACTTCAACGGGAGTACCATTGGACAACAAAAAATGGGCTTTGCCAAAACCTTGAACAAGGGTTGTGGGTCCCGAAATGGTTGTCACTGAGGTTACTTTAGGCGTATAGGAGATAAAGTATGATTTATCTCTCAAGATAGTGTGAGTCGTTCCACTTTCAACCAGACAATCTACTGTCCCGTGGTCCATGCCTATAAGTAAAGAAAATTAAAGTTGGTCACACGTTTGAGGAAAGTGCTCGAAATAGAACTTTAATTTATCGAGAAAATAGAAAATACAAACCACCAAAAGTTTCATGACTTAAATCAAACATAGATAGAAAATGGTAATTTATTCTTCCATTTCTGCTACAAAATCGGGGGTCTCAAGATTTAGATTTTTGCACTCGATGACCAGATTTGCTTCGGTTCGGCGCCCCTTGTGATAGTTATTAACTTCTTGGGGGGTCGCCCTGCAAGTCCGTTGCATATGACCATAAGCACCACATTTGTAGCAGAGAGTAGGCGCTTGGCCTTCTACTCTCGCTTTGGGACGACTAGCCCGTTGGTTCTTACCATGAGACTGCCTAGGAGTCAAAGGTCCTTGGTTCTTGTTAGAACCTCGCTTTGGGTGGCGAGACTTAAACTCGCCTCTGTTCCTTGGCTGGGACGACTGGCCCTTATCTCGTTTCCACCGTGGATTTGGTCCACGGAGAACGTTTGCATCAGGCATTGGAATTGCCTTTGTTCCAGCAGGACGAGAATTGTTGTTTCTCATTAAAATGAGACTATTCTTCTCGTCTAGTAAAAGCTGGGTGATGAGCTCAGGAAACTTGGTGAACTTAGACTGACGATATTGCTTTTGGAGCAAGTTGTCAGTGGAAGGAAATGTGGTGTATGTTTTCTCCAATAAATCACTGTCGGTTAATATCTCACCGCAGTATTGGAGAAGTGATCGAATCCTGCAGACTTCATTGTTGTAATTAGTTACACTTTTGAAGTCTTGGAAGCACAGGTTCAACCAGTCATGGCGTGCTTCAGGTAGCCATATGGTCTTCTGGTGGTCGAAGCGCTCTTTCAGAGAGTCCCATAGAGTCTTCGGCGAGGAGATTTCAATGAACTCCGACTTCATGGCGTCAGATAAATGCCTGCGGAATAGAATCATCGCTTTGGCGTTCATTGAGCGAGTGACTTCCACTTCACGCTCTTTCTCGTTATAGATGACGTCCAAGAGGCCCTGCGCATCTAGATGGTTCTGGATGTCTTGCGTCCAGTCCAAGTAGTTCTTGCCAGAGGCTTCAAGGATGGAAAAAACAATCTTGATCGACATTTTTCTACAACAGGAGAAAAAATCTTGATTAGTCAACATATAAAAACGACAGGTTTATATGGATTTGTTTGTATAAGCAACAACAAACAATCGTAAATAAAAACGACGGTTTTGAAAAAACGATTTTTGTTTAAAAATTATCTTATATCGATCGACGGGCCGATATAGAGAGGTCAATAAGTTTCTTGCAAAAATGCTTAATTATAAATACAATTTGAGCAAAAAATAATATTCGGTCAACCCCTTTCAGTAACTCTACGTGAATATGACCAGGCGGGAAAATGAGGGAGGAGGGCCACCGGGGACCTCTTAAGAACCAAGCCCCAAGTTCTTTCTGACATCATACCCAAATAGGTGAGCCTATTCGGAGAGACTTCGTAAAATTTTTTTCAAATGTAAGAATAAATAAGATTTTTCAAGAAATTCATGCTATTTGCGAACTGTGCTAAATAGGTGACAATTTAGTGCGTGCTCAAAATGAGCGTTGCCTTTGAAAAATTATTAACCAAAAAGGTTATTTTTGGGAGGCCCAAATTTGACGGTGCCAGAATTTGTTTATGTAGCCAATAATTTTTCAATTTTTACGCCATTACGCTTAAAAAAAACGTACAACATAAGTAGGCAACAACACATAAAAGAATTGGTGCCTAAGCAAGCGGCACCAAAAAAAATATCAACTATTTTTCCGACGTCTAATGAAGCGACGTCAAAAAAATAGCGAGAAAAAAAATACAATTTTTACTACCCATCTGTTACAATAATTTACTAAGTAACATAAAGAAATTGCTACTGAGGTGCTTGTCGGGACGCAGGCGCTCGCCGGGGCGCTCCAAATCCATCATTACCAAAAAAAATGTTAGCATCTAAATTTTTTTTTCAACATAAAAATTTGCTATCAAAAATTTATTTCCTCAGAAATTAACTAACAAATATATATAAAAAAACTAGTATGCTAAAGGCTAGATTATAGCAAAGTTATACATGAAAATAAATTTGCAACTGTTAACATAATGTGAATAGCAAATCAAGTAATGAGAACCAGAAAGCTATTATTCTGAAAAAAAATCCGAAATAAAAAGTCACAGAACTAATATTAATGAAAAGCTTTTCCCATGAGCATCTAGAATAACATAATTCAATATAAGAAAAATTATAAAAGTTGCAGAAGGTTTGAACTACAGACTCTTGCTTGGTTGTATAAATACCACAGAGGGTAGTTTTTGATGTTCTGGAGGTCAATATAGATCAATAAGTAAATCAAAATATGTCATCTCCCTTAGTAGTAGACAAGGTCCTATTATGGGCTAAAAAATAGGTCCGTATAGCATCAGTTGCTATTATGTGAACAATTTCCTTAAGAATATGTGAATGGTGACAAAAGCTGTATGTGGTGAGAGAAGAAAGCTTTACATACTGCCAACGGGAAGCAAGTCAGAAACAAGCTCCATAGGATGAATTGGCATGAACCAAAAAAAACATAGACACTTAAGAAAAAAATCAACAACATCTTGTGTATACGTGTGGGGCATCTATCCGATGCAACACGGACATTCCAAATCAAGATTGTCACAAAAATTGGATATACTAGATAACAATTATAGATATATTAACAAATTTTTTTTTTTTACCTTTCTTACCGTATGGTGGAAGAAAGTGGGAAAACGATTGCGGATACGCGGGATCGGCGACGAGCGACGGGGTGCGTGCGGGACAACGGTAGGCGGACGTCGAGACGAGCGGTACGTCGGGTCTTCGGCGTTGCACGAGCAAAGTGCTGATAACGTGTTGTAAGACAAAAGCTCAAACACACGGAGACGAAGCTTTCTCGTATATTATCAACCACACAAGTGCATCTTACAAGCTATCCCATCCTCTCTTTATATAGGGAGAGAGGTCGGGGGTTATGAAGAAATGAAGGGCCAAAGGTCATGTAGGTTACAAGGAGATGAAAGGTGATAAGCCATATGAGTTACAACAGTCTAAAAGATATGATGGATAAAAATGGTAAATAATATTATGAACATGGATATTTTGGTCAAAACTTTTTGTAATAAATGCGGAAAAGTTGGAGGGAAAGTGATTCCTTAGATAAATGAGAGGAACCACTTTTCTTCCTATTTTCCTACCTCTTGGAAATCATTTTTCCTTTCCAACAACTTTCCTTTGGCTCCCAAACATAGGAAAGAAATCACTTTCCTTTCCCAAGCTCAAATTCCGGTAACCAAACGAGGCCTAATGGATAAACGGGCCGCTTCTAAAATTTGAACCATTTGGGTAAGAGAAGCGGTTGAAGTTAGCTTCGAGTATTAACGGGTCAATCCAAACCCTACCCGGCCCAACCCAACCCGATTACCACCTTGTCTTCCTAGTCACCATTTTCTCCATTCCTAGCAGACGAACTAAATCATGAGCTTTCTTTCTATGCAGATGCGCACTCCTTGGACCTTTCTCCTTCGTGTTCACTGCTGGAGGTTTCATCACTCCCTCCTTTACGTAATTAGGGTTTTTATTTTTTATTTTCCCTTCCTCTTCCTTCTGACCAAGTGCTACTGAATTTGTTAGGAATTTCTCCAAGGAATCATTGTTGAGAGGTTTTGGCAACGTTTCCTCTGGAGGAGGAGGAGGAGGACCTGCTCCTGACCCTAACCCTAACCTAGAAATTCGACAGGTTTGACGTCGGATTGTTCTTGCTATTTGATAAATGTTGATAGAGATGCTATTTGTTGAGCATGTTGCAAGAACCAACCTCCCCCACCAAATACCACAACAAGTGCGGCCGGAACACCAGTTACAACAACATTTATGCTATTTCCTGTCTTCCTCGCTTCATTTCGGTGTGACTTCCTATTTACAACAACAAAAGTTGCAACCGAGCATCCTAACCTTGAAACGTCATTTTCATTTACGGGCAAGTCATTGATTTGGTATACGTGTACGAGTTACGATAGGAGTTGATCGTTACAGAAGTCTAGGATATGATATGATTCACTGGTAGGTATATGTACAAGATGACGGAAAATTACCAATTTAGCAATTCTAAACTGAGGGGGTGTTTGTTTTTGCCACTTATAAGTGTCAGACACTTGTAAGTGACAAATTTTAGAAGTGGCGGCAAATAAGCGTGTTTGTTTTTTGCCACTTATAAATGGTTCCAATTTTAGATTTTGACATATTGCCACTTCAAAAATTAATAAGTACTTACAAAGTGTAAAACGTTTGTTTTGTCCTCGTCTATTTTTTTTAGAAATGTCTAAAATACCCTCAAGCTTATAAGAAGAAAATAAACCCTAATCCGTCTCTCCACAACTCATTCTCTCCTCTTATTTTTTTTAAATGGCTGGAATATTTCTAAATTGACGTATTATTAATGCTTCAAACTTAACTTATGTGTTTAAAGATCTTAAAAAAATTGTGTATGTTTAACAATTTAAATTTCAATATTACCTCGGTATCAAAAATCCATGTGAATAAATTTGATGGCATCATATGCACATAAAAATAACTTTGTTTTGATACGGAGCTATAGCAATTATATAAATGTTTGAACACAAAGATATAATGGTAAACTTTTAAATTACATCAAACGACTGAATCACTTATAAGTGACAAAAACAAACAACATTTGGAACCTAAGTGGTTAAATGAAAAATACAAACACCACATGATAATACATATACTTTTGGGATTATTTAGAAAAATCAAGTCATTGATTCGTCGATTCATATCCAAGGAGAGGGAGGTGGGCAAGGCAGAGGGCGGAGGGTAGTGGCGAAGCATTGAGTTAGGGCATTGGAGAAGAATTTGTGTTTTTTTTTTGGTGTAAAGGGGTCGGACATTGGATGGTAGAATCCCCATCAATAATATGTTCCACACATCTGAACAAGTCTTAACTGATCTGAAATAAGCTTCAAATTAAAAGAATGGTGACCGAGGATTTGGGTATCTGACTTGTGCTGAATGAATCTTACTCTGATTTACGAATTTATGCATACTGTAGTCTGTAGGTCTTTGGGGAGAACCTAGGCTACATAGGCTACAACAAATAGTGCTTTGGAGGTGAGCTGGTAGTAGTTCTAAACTTCTAATTGTCCCAAACAGATCAAGAATTGAATGGTAAGTTGCCAGTCGACGCAATCGTTCCATTTCTTATCAGAATGCTTGTTCGTTGATCTTCCAACATATCAACAAGAAAAAGATTGTTTAAATGTTACTGATTTCTTTTCTTGGAATAGTTTTATTGGTGGTTTACCTCATTTATTCCTTTATCTCATAGAGGGATGTCTTAGTACTCATTTTAACTCTTAATTTAATAACATCCGAATGTTTTCCCTATGGTACAAATTATTTTTCCATTAGTAGGAATAACTGGTGAGTCCTTGACAAACTGTTTGGATAATGCCAGATGTTATGACATAAGCTGGAAGTTCTTGCAAGTGTTTCGTCTTATTTGAGATAACAATTCATTTTTGTTTAGATACAGGAATCTGACTTTTCTCTGTTTTATAGAGAATTAAATTTCTATGTTACATTGACTGTTAATTTTTTTCTTCCTGGTTTTTGGTATGAAGTAGGTCGCGTCAATTGCTCCACATAGTTGAAAGAATGATGTCAAGTTCTGTAAGAGGAGTTCCGTAGGAAATGACTATGGAAATACAATTGTCAGCAGACAACAATCTACCAAAATCCCTTACTAGTTAGCGTGTTAATCCAAAAAAGAGAATTGAGATAGCTAAAGACAATTTACAAGTTTGACAAGTATAGGTGTATATAGTAGTGTTTTATCATTCATTTGAGGTGGGAAAACTAACTTGATTGACGAAATGATGAGGCATCCTCATAGTATGAAAATTTGACAATAGCAGTTTTTTTCTTGCCATCCTTGTAATAAGACTGTTAAGGTTTATTGAAGGGTTACATTTACGCTAGATGTACATTTTGTAAAACTTAACCTGTTCTTTCTTTATATTGTCACCATAATATTTCACTAATACCTGGCATCTCCCTGCATAATTTATATCCTTTTACTTTTCTAGTGCAAACGACTCATAGCTGACCTCAGAATAGTTGCGACATGGCGTGTTATTATGATTAAGGCATAGTAAAATTATTTTATTTTACAATATCAATTTGCCCGATTTTGTAAATGTTATTTGTGCGTTTGTTGGTCTCATTTCCTTCTGAGTTTCATTTACTTAGAATTTGTATTAATAATAGGCTATCTTGGAATTTACTTGCTTGCAACCTTATATAGGGTCATGGAGAGAATGTTGCTATTGCATCCAAGGATGATCAATACGACATTGCTATTGTTGGTGGAGGGATGGTGGGCTTAGCGTTTGCATGTGCCCTATGTAGGTATTATTGTTTTATTTACATGGATATTTTTTTATGAGGCAATCCATCAATGCTCACTTCTTTTATGTGCTCAAGTCTCTCCCCATGAGATTTTTTTTATGTTTTATCAACCGAATTTACCTACTAAATCTTCGTGGTACTTTATCTTTATGCACTATAGCTTTTTGGTTCCTGCTGATCTTTGTGATTAGAATATGTACTGGGAGGTGCTCATGATTTCAGTATCCTTGTGGGTAAGAATGAGTCAGCAAAAGATATAATGGTTACCCAGGGGTGAGGGAGGGATAGGATCGCAAATGCCCCTGAATAAGATAACCCCATGCCTAATACATTCAACCTTCGCAAATGGCCACTTTTCCTTCCTGCAGCCTTGTGTGTGTATGCTCCTCCTAGTCATGAATATAACCTCTCGTGGTTTTATATCCTCCATTCTGTCATGCCCCGGTTCCGCAGAACCGATCGTCCTCGCTAGGGCGTGATGTCGCGCGAGTCTAAGTTGCGCTTGCACAAGGTGAATACCAAAACGGCCGATTGAGCGGCTAAACGTCAGAGTCGCACAGAAGTCCCGAAGCGGAAAAGATGAAACAACACAGATTGATATACAAAACGAAAAATCTTTATTGGTATTCAACGGAATTACAAAGGCACGAAGCCAATATCCTAACCCTAACATTGTGGAGAGAATAGACTGAAAGTAATAGACATCATAATTGCTATAGGAGAGTTCCTTTGATTGATCAATATTACAATGATGTCCTCCGTATAGAAAGAAGCCGATATGTTAAGTACAAAAATATCACAGACTCCTATATTAACTCAATATGGGAGGTGGATTCAGTCTATATATATATAGACTATATAGTAGACTCGCTAAGCTACTAATCCTAAAATAAACCTATAACATATTCATATACAACATGCACAACAACATACAAATTACAAACGCAAATATATTTAGCAGAAGAACATAAAAGATAGACTTCAGGAGAATAACTTAGAAGTACACAAATAAATTCCAAACAATATTCATTCTGTAGTCAAGGATTATAATTTATGTATCTCTTCCTATGCATTATTAGGAGTCTCTTTTACTCCCACACGATTAATGTATCCTTATCAAATAAAAAGGGCACATAAACCCCCCTCTTCTCTCCTCCCCAGTTCAAAGTGTTACAAAATTAGTCCTTCATCCGTAAGCTCTCATCAATAGAAAGAATATTTGTTGAAAGAAACAGTGGAAAGGATAATCAGAGATGCATACCTCCTGACAAGTTTCTTCACAAAACCATTCCCTAGATCCAACTTCCACATTGTAGGGAACTCTTCTTTCGATGCATGTCTCATGATCTGGTGATGACAGTAAATACATTATGCTCAAACAAGAATACAAACCCTAAAGACAATGATCTGAAAATTCAGAAATAACCATTAGAATGAAAACATCTAAATTATATTGGGAGATATAGTATTAACTATGCTATATTTTTTTCAATTAAAAAGTTCTCTAGACACTGGTCAAAGTATAAGTTGTAAAAGCAGTAAAGCAGAAAAGTGGTACTGCAGAATTACTATTGTTGGACTGCTAAAGAACATGTTACTAGAGAAAATAACATAGCATTTCTGAAACCATTGCTCTTACTGATAACACACAGTTGTTGTTCCATTGGGTTGCATACATTTGAAAGTTAAATTGGGAGCAAGAGTGCCAAATATAAGCTGTTTATTCTCATGTCACATTTTCTTAATTACATGAGAAATAAAATTCCCAAGCAGTCCAGAAAAACCCCAAAAAATAGTGCAGACTGAAAAAGTTCTCTCCAATGCATCCCAAAGGATAGAAACTACATCCAACATTCAAATGAATTATCTAGACTAGATAGCAGTTCTATAAGAGAGAATATCTACATAAAAAAATAGAAACATATAGCTTACACAAGAAGATTTTCACTACGCTAAAGGCTCAAAGAGAATACATTTACGTCCACATTGTGAGCATTCTAACACAGCCAAGGAAATCAAAGACTCTTTTTCACGGGCGACGTCACCACAAGTCATGCAGATACAATTTCGGTAATACCAACTGCCTTCTGGAAGCTCCTGAATGGAAACAAGAAAGAGATTCCAGAAATCAAATAATGATATTTATAACCAGAAAAACTTTCATGTATACAAAGCTCATCCATGGTTAATGATGGACAGAAGAAATGCATAGCATGCAGTAACAAGGGAACTGGAAGTGTACTAGATATTAATATAACAAATAGCTATACAGTGATTAAGAAACTAATTATGCCCTTAACCTGACAGAGCACCAAAGAATAATATGATATAATCCATCAAGATACATATAACAGGTTCATCAGAAAATGTGTCATGTTCCAGAATAGAAATTAAGCTAAGTTATACTGTAATCATGTTCCAGAAAAGATAACAGGTGCACCTAAAAAAGGGAAAAGCTATTTAAAAATTCTATTACGTCTCCATTCTAAACTGGAAGTCAGAAAATGTGTCATGTTCCAGAATAGAAATTAAGCTACGCAATCAATCACAACCTTCAAAGAAATTTGACCATTCTAAACTGGAAGTCAGAACATGACTGGAAAGTAACATCTACATGAGCAATAAAAGATGTGCATGCAAGTATGGAGCAAGGTGGAAGCATTGCATGCCTTTCTTAACAACTTCATCCCCCTATCCAACACTGCCCTACACAAAGAATCATATTGAATTATTCCTAAATGTCCGTCCTTAGTCTTTAGAAAACATTCTGATAGCTGCATGGTTGTACATCCCCCTCAGTCACCTACGTTCTTAAGAATCGCCACATTTTATGAGTCATTATCTACTTATAGTTTATGGGGCAACTTTAATAGTAACAGCTACATAAGACATGTTAATTCTCCCAAATGTCGTCCCTTTCTCTTCTTTTTATTGTCAGCTTTTTAAACTTTTTTCACTTATATTCCTTAATGGTGATTATACTCCCAATTATTATTAGTACACGTAATTGCAGCACACAGGACTACCTATGATAGTAAACTAGGTACAGCAAAAAAGGAGTTCTTACAAAGCATGTCTAATATAATAACTAAGGAGCTTCATAGCAAACCAAGTAGCAGAAGCACAAGCAGATCAAATACAATGTGGATATTGCTACTAAATACCTGTGCAGACATGCATGACTGATGATAAGCAGATGGGCAATTATCACAGCATACTAACTTCCCATCACCACCACAAAGTGCACAAAAGTCATCGTTTTGATCCGCCTCAGCTTGCAGAACTCTTTTGACAAGATTTTTTTCTGACCTTCAATTCAGTAAACCAAGCCTCAAGCTGACACAGGACATGGTTTACCAGACTGCAGAAACATATGTAAAGGAGAACTTTGTTCCTTGAAACCAGCATGAGCCTTAAACTCGGATATAGAGAGGATTCCGGAGCAGCAGTTACAAAGAATCCCTTCCCTAGTCACCCAGCCAATCTTTACCACATCCTTGTTGTTTGCACTCCTAACTTCGATTGTATCATTCAAAGATACCGAATCCATCTTGATTAACCAGGACAACACCGTTCTTGCCCCCATTATGAACGGTTTTCCATACCTAGTGTGTTTTCTACCCTTTCCACGAGCCCGTGGGAGCAACCTATAATTTATTCTCTGAGGTTTAAACTTTTGTAACAGCTTCTGTTGCTTGTCCTGAACTCTCGAAGTAGACGACTGACAACAGGAGCCAAAAAATTTCTTTCTAAACAAAGCTATGATCAATACTTCATCATCATTTAACTCGCCTCTAGAGGACCCCTTCGCTCCTGTTTTCATTTTTACCTTCAGACTTATAACCTTGGATTAATTTTAGGTTCCTAGGAAGGTGAGGGTGCGCAAGTGTTTAGCTAAATTCCTCACTGATGTTCCAACCACGGAATTAGCTTAGGAAACAGAGAATGGCAAGCCCTAATGCCAAATGCCTGAAATCCTAAAAATATATCTCCCAAGACTTTAAAATCCAGATATCACAAAAATGACAAACTTTTTAGAAAAGTCGAAACGAAATCGATATCCCACCCAAAAGAAAGGTTCGAAGAATCTTCGGATCTACAACTTCAACACCCACATTCACTTAACAAAACCCAACTTCGGATTCAAAGAACCCCCAAATCCTAAAATGGATCACAACCCAAATCCTCAAACAAGTCGAACTACATAAAATGTATCAAGAACAAAGATACTTGAAAGAGAGAACTCATCTCGGTAAAGATCAGAGTTTTGTTTTGATCCCGACTAGCTTGTTCGATTCAACTCTCTTTGTACTCCTCTTTGAACTTAGATTAGAAAATGTTGGGTTTTTTGTAGGTGTTTTATAGGGAGAAAAAGAAGAGAAAAAAGGGAAACAACTTCTTCAGCCATGCCGATCCTTGTTTATATTGAGACAGTAGTCCTGGTGGTCCTGTCGCGAAGAAGTGTTAAAGTGATTGCCACTTGTAATAGAACAATGTACTCATTTATTCAAAAGATAAGAAACACTTTTCAGTGGCTTTTTTCAGGTCTTTTGTACCTTTTCCTATGAAGCACCTCTCGTGCTAGTAATAATTATTTCTAACCAATTTTGTCTTCCAAATTTTCTTGCTGCCTTACATTCCTAGTGGGCTGGCCTGGGTTGTGCAAATTTTGAAATGTTATCTTGATTGGTTTTTCGTTTAGATCAAAGCTATGGGGATATTAGTTGTCTGTAAGCAATGGTATTGCAATAAATGTTACAGAAGTTTGGGTATTTCAAACATTTGGCTGGCTGCAAATACTCATACAGATTCAAGAAGTGCAGAATTGTAAGAATTCTTGAATATATGAATTCGGATCTGTAAAGTAATTTGAGAGAGGACTCATGGATTGGAATAAATGTGTTCATCGAATTAATTCAAGAGCTGGATCTTGGCTATTAAGATATAGACTCTGATGAATCTAGTTTGAGTTAATTCATCGAACATATATTGATTATTAGGAATTGCAGCCAATGAATTAATTCAACAGGTGTATCTTGACTATCAGGACCCCAAAGATTTGAAATAAATGCTTTGTTTTTGTTGTTGTTGTTGTTGTTGTAGTATCTTGACTATCAGGAGACGTATTCCGTAATTAATTTAAGGGATGCTTCTTGATGAGTGTATTCAATGAATTAAGTAAAATGTTTGCTCTTGCTTTGAAAAGGTTCCTGTAGGTTTCCAAGAGATGTCTTATGTTATTCCCGAGGCGTAATTTTCGATGGAAAACTGAAAATTATGCAACACTTCAAAGAAGGTGCAAGACAGAGATCCTTGGAGGATTATGAGAGACGAAAAATTAATGTATTACTTCGAAGAAGACACAGAAGAATTCGTAGCAGCAGCAGCAACGAACGTCCACTAACTTTTCTGATTAGATCAGAAAGCTCTCGTTCAGAACGAGTTGCAAGTGGATAATAGAAGAACAGAAGGTTCTGATTAGATCAGAGAAGAAGAAAGCCTGCTGGGGTGAATTATCACCGTCGCTCAAAGCTTGATTCGTCCCACACGAACAGCTTCCAGGAACCAGCAAGTTCGACGAAGATCTTCGGAATACTCCGCTCTTCTGACTCCTCGGATGGCGCGAACTCTGCTCCTAAAGGACCTCTCTTCTCTGCTCTGGACTTAGAGAATTTCGTAGGAAAATTTCTGATACTTGTGTTTTGTATACTGAGAGAGAAGAAAGGGACTTTATATAGGTGCGTCCAGTAATTGCGCGGTATACAGAACGTTCAGGACGTGGAAAAAATTGCTCCGTACATTCCGTAACCGCTCAAATCGTGCACAGGCACGATTGAGCCAACTAGCGCACATCACGCGCTAATTAGCGCATAGCCGTGCGAACGGCGCACAGCGCGCAATTGCGCACCGCTGTGCCAACTGCGCAAACACGCACTACGCGCCAACTGTGCGCCATCTGGCAGCGCCAATCAGGCCGCACCAACCGACAGCGCCAACTGGCGCGCCACTGGGCCGCGCCACTGGTCAGCGCCAATTGACCGCGTCATTTACGCCTCATGAGCCCACGAGTCCGAGTTCGAGTCGCTAAGTCCCTACGGGACTTAGCTCCAATGGAAATTAATTTCCAAGAGCAAAAAGCATTAATGCTTTACCATGGAGTATTATCCTTACCTCCTAGTAAAATCACCCATATGGTTCCCTCCTTAGGGTCACCACCCCATGTGCACATCTCAACAACATACCAAGTATATATTGAGATACAACCCATGGTGCTTTTCTAATGTGGGACTATATATCACTAGGCATGTATTGAAAGCAAGTTTTCTCTACATGTCAAGGAAAAGCTCCAACAATCTCCCATATATCTCGATATATGGATTTGAGTGTTCTCCACAATAACTGTCCATCACGCATTAGGAGAGATGTCGCTGACGACTTGAATCTTTCCGCATGTGTCAAACAACAGACTATAATACAAGAATGAACTAAGCCTTGAGTTCTGCACCATAGTTGAAAAATTTTCCACTCACATAATGTAGTTACAGGTGCTTCTGGCTGCACATTAAAGGCCCTGTGCTAGCCTGGTTTCAGTGTATAATTTTGGGCGTCTACAAGATTACCCTCAAGAGACGGCCTGATATCTCTGTCCATACACTATAGGTGAGTTTTTTATTAAAGAGACATGGCATGAAGCCTTGCGCTTCCCTTGCGGTGCTACGCCGTTATGAGGCCTAAAGCCGAGGCATTATCCCTACCCAAAAATCTCATCGTAGTGTCATACTAATGTAGCATGAGGTCACAAGCCTCTTTGTAGTGCCAAACTATCCAGCATAAAGCCTTAGGCTCCCTTGCGGTGTTACGCTGCAACGACATGGCTTGCAAGGCCGAGGCTTTACCTCTATTCGGGTACCTCATCGTGGTGTCGTGCTACTGTAACATGGAGACATCCTCCCCTTTGTAGTGCTGTCTACCCCTCTTTAATTTTATCATACAACATTAGGCTACCTGCCTATTTGCGGTGCTACGCCGCTGTGTCTTGGTTCGCAAAGCCGAGGCATTACCCCTAACTGAGAACCTCATGGTGGAGTCACCCCACTGTAGCACGGAGTTACACTCCTTGTAGTGCTGTGCTACCGTGTTTCCTGTAAAGCACACCAGGCATTCACTCTGCCTGAGAACTCATTAAGGCGTTTAAGCCATCCTCATCACAGGACCCGTTTTCCGCAGAAAACATATAGTAGACAACAGTTGTTGTAGGTCCGTAACCTTTCCATGCTACAGAGGACATGTACCCACTGTTTCTGATATTTTTTCAGTTAGTGGTCCTCCCTTGAACTAAAAGCTAGATGTCTAGTAGATTTCTCTTTGAACTAATTGCATAAAATTTTATGGTAGGATTGCAATAACATAATATCAGAATGCCTTCAAGCCCATTTTACTTGCTGTGTCATCGACCAGTTGGCGCTTGAGACCCTTGGTGAACAGATCCGCCAGGTTCTCCTGACTCCGAACATCAATCACTGCAATAACACCTCTCTTGATGAGATCGTGTACTGCTCTGTGCTTTAACTGCACAGTCCTCTTCTTCCCGTTGAATAGGTCATTTGATGCCACCGTCGCAGTCGCCTGGTTATCGCAGTATATCGGAATTGCCGGTATTTGCGTCCCAACTACTAGAAGATCATACATGAGCTCCCGAAGCCATTCTGCTTCCTCCGCTGCGGTATCAAAGTGCAAAGAACTCAGATTCCATGGAGGAACGAGAGAACATAGTCTGCTTCTTCGACTTCCATGATATAGCAGCTCTATCCATTGTGAAAATAAATTCACCTGTGGACCTCTCGCTCTCTAACTCTGAGCACCAGCTGGCATCACTGAAGCCTTCTACTACCACGGATCTCCGCTGTAGTGTAGTGCATATGTCTGAGTTTTCTTGAGATATCTCATTACCCGTTTCACAGCTTTCCAGTGCTCAATGCCTGGGTTGCTTGTGAAACGACTCAGCATTCCCACGGCAAAAGCTATGTCAGGCCTTGTGGCAGTAGTAGCATACATCAAACTCCCAATTACGCTTGCATACTCCGGCTGTCTGACACTTTCCCTCGAATTAGGCTTCAGCTTCAGATCATACCTGTAAGGCGTATCTATAATTGGAAGATCCTGATACCCGTAGTGTGTGATCAACTTCTCAATATAATGAGTCTGTGACAACGCCAGTCCAGTGTCTGTCCGGATGATCTTGATTCCTAAGATCACATCAGCTTCCCCCAAGTCCTTCATACTGAACTTAGTCGAGATGAACTTCGTTGTCTCCGTGACACAACCCATATCTGTACCTAGGATCAGCATGTCGTCCACGTACAGACAAACGATTACACATCTTCCATCAGTGAACTTTGTGTAAACACACTTGTCCGTCTCGCTGACCCTGTAGCCATTTGACCTTATGATCTTGTCAAACTTTTCATGCCACATCTTGGGAGCCTGTTTAAGACCGTACAAGGATTTCACCAACTTGTAGACTTTATCTTCAAGATCCTTGACGACAAATTCCTCTGGCTGTTGCATGTAAATCTCTTCGGTCAGCTCGCCATTTAGGAAAGCCGTTTTTATATCCATCTGATGTATCACCAACTTATGTATTGCTGCGAGAGCAATCAACATTCTGATGGTGGTCATCCGGGCTACTGGAGCATACGTGTCAAAGTAGTCGATCCCCTGCTTCTGAGAAAATCCTTTGGCTACTAGCCTAGCCTTGAACTTGTCAATAGTTCCATCTGCTTTCATCTTCTTCTTGAAGATCCATTTGCATCCGATGGATTTTGCTCCTTCAGGAAGATCAACCAACACCCAAGTGTTATTTGAGGTGATTGAATCAATTTCATTGTCTATCGCATCCTTCCAGAAAACAGTATCTCTGGTCTTCATCGTCTCATCATAGGTAAGCGGATCTGTTTTCACATGATAGGTGACAAAGTCATTTCCGACGTCCTTCGACCTCCTCACTCGCTTAGTTGACGGCTCAGCGAGCTCTGGTTCAACAGTTGTTTCAACAACAACTTCTTCTTGGACTACATTCTCATTGGAAGCTTCAGTTTCCTGCGCACCCTCATTGTTCTCCGGAATATCCGCAAGAACAATGTTCTTGTGCCTTGCAAACTTGTCTCCAAAATATTCTGCATCGCGAGATTCAATGATATAATTTGATTCATTATCAAGAAATCTTCGAGCATCACTCCTCTCGGCATAACCCAAGAAGATTGTCTTCGTAGTCCTTGTTCCGAGCTTCTGAATTTTCAGATCTGGAAGCTTCACATATGCCAGACACCCCCACACTCGAATGACATTCAAGTTAGGTCCGACTTTGAACTAAAGTTCATGAGGAGTAACGTCTGAAGTTGCATGAGGCACTCTATTTAGAATGAAAGTGGCCGTCAATACAGCTTCTCCCAGTAGCATTTTGGAAGACCCGCAGTCAACAACATTGGGTTTATCATTTCTGTCAACGTTCTGTTCTTCCTCTCTGCTACTCCGTTGGATTGAGGAGAATACGGAGCAGTAGTCTTATTGACAATTCCACGTTCTTTGCAGAACGATGCGAATTCATGAGATTGGTACTCTCCTCCTCGATCACTTCTTATTCTCTTGAGTTGTCCAGTTTGCCGTTCAGCCTCGGCCCTAAACCCCTTGAACTTCTCGAATGTTTCGTCTTTAGTCTTCAGCAAGTAAACGAACGCGTACTTTGAGAAGTCGTCGATGAAGGTTATGAAATACTTCATCCTGGCATTTGTAGAGAACTGTTTGAAGTCACAAATATCGGAGTGTACCAACTCCAGAAGATCTGTGCTTCGATTAACCCGAGCAAAGGGTTTTCTTGTGATCTTCGTCTGAGCACACACTTCACATTTCTCTACTTTACCCCCACATTTGGAGATAAGTCCTAGACTAGACATTCTGTTTATACTTTTACAATGAACATGTCCTAGTCTATTATGCCACAACTCAAGAGAGCTGAATGAACGATTGCATTAACAATATTAGACTGATTTATAAGCTGAACTTTAAACATTCCTTCGGTATAAAACGCTTTTCCGAAGTATGTTCCCTTTATGAACATCACCATCTGGCCAGCATTGATGTCCATCCTTAGGCCTGCATTACAGAGTAGGCCTCCAGAGATCAGGTTCTTTACGATAGCAGGTACATGCTTCACACCTTGAAGCGTCAGAGACTTCCCTAATGTCAGCTTCAATACCACCGTCCCAATCCCTTGCACTTCAGCTTGTGCCTGATTCGCCACCATAACAACTTCAGAAGTTGGTATGTAGGTGGTGAACCATTCCTTACTTGAGCAGACATGGCAGGTGGCACCAGTGTCTACCCACCAGTCAGAGTCAGCCCCTACTACAGTGACTTGCGCAATCATTGCAACTACGTCAGTGATTATTGAAACCTTACTAGGCACCTTGCTATGATTGCTTAGGCTTAGATTTGCATTCACTCTTGAAGTGGCCCTTCTTGCTACACTTGAAACAAGGCATCTGAGACTTTGCCTTCTGTTGCTTGAAGGAAGTCCCCTTCACTTTCAGATTATTGGGGTCTTTCTTCTTGCTGTGGGAAGCCGCATGCTTTCCCTTATATTCCTTGGTGTAAACCAAATTGGTGTTAGCCATTTGTTTGGACAGTGCGTCCACCTTCAGTTGAGCCCTCATCTGGTCCTCAACATAGATTTCTTGTAGGAGATCTTCGAGACTGATCTCCAGTTTCTTCCTATGCATGTTTGCATAGAACTTGCTCCACCCAGCGGGGAGCTTAGAGACGATCCCTCCAACAACAAACTTGTCAGTAAGGGGCATCGCCTCATCTTCCAACTTCTGTCGCAGCTTCAGGAACTCCTTCACCTGCGGCAACATAGACTTCTCGTCTTCAAAGAGCAATTTGTGATATTTTTCAACAATAAATATCTTGCTCCTGTTTTTGTCATCTTCGTAAAGTTTCTCCAGAGACTCCCATATCTCTCTGGCAATTGTCTTCTTTGAATATGATTTCGCTAGGGAGTCCTCCATAGCATTTAGGATTAAAAGCCTACAGATGCTATTCTCCCTTCTCCATTTGGCCTGATTTCTAGTAGTAGCAGTAATTGCGGCTGCAGACCCAGTTTCTGGAACAGTAGGTTCTTCCTCGGTTAACACGTGGTCAACTTCGAAAAGTTGAAGATTAAGAGTAACATTCCTCTTCCAGACTTGATAGTGCTCTCCATCAAATTGCTCTAACTTGGTGAAGTTAGGATTGATTAGTGAAGCACGAAAGTTTTCCATCTTGTGAAATCAAGCTTTGAGATTGTTATTCCTATGGCATAATTTTTGATGGAAAACTAAAAA